>CAUYQG010221252.1:0-15251 GCA_963574415.1 Tarsius wallacei
CGCATCATAAACATCCCCAGATATTCTAGGGATAGAATATGGACCTCTTGGGAAGTGCTGTTTCTGCCTGTTATAGTCTGCCGTCTGGCCTCCCCAAGCGCGGGATTACAGGCTGAGCCACCGAGCCCGGCCCATTCACAGATTTTAAAAGAATTGTGCACAGGGATGAATTATTTTCAGAGCCTCCTTCATGCCTAGTTTAGATTATGAGATTTCAGAATTTTAATCTGATAAAATGCAAATGAGAGTTTTGGCTTTGAGTTGACACTTTAGTGGGACTAGACTTTCGGATGAGGTGAATGTATTTTGCATGCAGGAAGGACATAACTCTTTGGAGGCCAGACGGCAGACTATAACAGGCAGAAACAGCACTTCCCAAGAGGTCCATATTCTATCCCTAGAATATCTGGGGATGTTTATGATGCGTGGCAAAGAGGAATTGAGGTTGCAGAGAAACGTCCAAGTTGCAAGTCAGCTGACCTTTAACAAGGAAAGTGGCCCTGGATTATCCCAGTGGACCCGGTGGACTCACAAGAAACCTTAAAAGTGGAAAAAAGAGGCAGAAGAGGTGACAAGAGTGATGTGATGCAGAAGGACCCAACTGCAGTTACAGCGTTTTTGTTGTTGTTGTTGTTGTTTGGAGAGTGTTGTTTGTTTTTGTTTTGGAGAGACAGGGTCTCAATAGTTGCCCAGGCTGGTCTTGAACTCCTGGGCTCAAGGGATCCTCCCACCTCAACCTCCTGGGTAGCTGGGAGTACAGACACTCACTACCACACCTGGCTTTGTAGTGACTGGCTTTGGAGGAAGGGGGCCATGAGCTGAGAAATATGGGGTGGGGAGGCAAGAAAAGTTTCTCTAGAGCCTCTGGAAAAGCACACAGCCCGCTGACACCTTGATCTTAGCCTTCTGAGATCTGTGTCAGACTGCTGACCTACAGAACTGTAAGATAATTGTGTTGTTTTAATAAAGAGTATGGGGCCAGGTACAGTGGCTCACACCTGTAATCCCAGCACTTTGGGAGGCCGAGCCAGGAGGATCGCTTGAGCCCAGGAATTCAAGACTAGCCTGGGCAACATAGCAAGACCTGGTCTCTACAAAAAAACATTTTTTTTAATTACCTGGGTGTGGTGGCACACACCGGTAGCCCCAGCTACTCAGGAGGCTGATGCGGGAGGATCAGTTGAGCTCAAGACTTGGAGGCTGCAGTGATCAGTGATCATGCCACCGCGCTCCAGCCTGGTCAACAGGGTGAGACTCTGACTCAAAATAATATAATGAAAGTGTGTGATAATTTTTTATAGCAGCTATAGAAAACTAATTCAAGGAGCGTAGTCCCTTCCTCTACCAGCAGAAAAGCATGATCGGTTATTGTTCAGCAATTTCACTCCCCTCACCCCTCCCCTGTGAAGAGTTTAGGGGAGGACTTCTATGCCTAACTGCTATTGGGCCTCAACATGTCACTTTCTTGACCAATAAAATGTTAGTGCATGGGTAAGCAGCACTCTCAGTGGTTTCACTTGTGAGAAAAGCACATCTCAGATGGTCCCAGAACACAGGGCACGCCCCTGAGCCTATACCAGTCTGGAACCAAACCCAGCTCACCTGCAGCCCACAGCAGAGCCACCCAGCCAAACTCAGCCCAGTTCAGCCAAAACAGTTGACTTGTGGGCCCTGAGTATAAGAATAAATTCTCGTTGAAAGGCCATTGAGTGTTGCAGTTGTTACGCAGCATTATGATTGGGAATGAAACTAATACCAAGAATTCTTGACAAGACATGCTACTGGGGAATCCGCTTTTATTAATTCAGTCACTGGGCACAGTAGCTCAAGCTTATAATCCCAGCACTTTGGGAGGCCGAGGTGGGAGATTTGCTTGAACCCAGGAGTTTAAGACCGGCCCAGGCAATGTAACATGACTTCTCCGTACAAGAAAATCAAAAAATTACCCGGGTGTGGTGGTGCACGCCTATAGTCCCAGCTACTCAGGTGGCTGAGGCGGAAGAATCACCTGAGCCCAGGAGATCGAGACTGGATGAACTATGATCGTGCCACTGCACTCCAGCCTGGGCAACAGAGTGAGACCCCAACTCAAAAGGCTCCACTGTGTATCCACGTACACATGCATGGAGGTATACTTGTGCACATGGGGTTGACCCACATGCAGCTCTGAGTAAGTGGGAAAGGCCCATGCACGGCACCGTGTGAGAGTTGCATGCAACGTGAGGGACCCTACGCGCAGGCTTCATTTTCTGGTTTTCCTTCTCAGAACTCACGCAGCCCTTCAGAGTCCAGCTCTTGACTCAAAACCTACGTGAAATGTTTCAGCCGCCCTCCCTTCTTCCAGCAGGACATGTACAAGGAACCCCACAATCCTAGGAGATGCCAGCATACTGGGACCACAAAGAGTGCCAGCCTTAGGAAGGGGACACCACCTTGGAAGAGGGACGATGACAAAGGCTTGACCCAGCAGGCTTCAGGGGAGGCTGCCCTCCCTCCACCCCACCCGACACACGCACGGCCAGAGCACTGTCAGTAAGGACTCAGGCCCCCACGGACAGCCAAGTTCTCACATACATTTGTTCATTCCCAGCCCAGGTCTTCATTCACAAACCTCTTACTGGAGACCCTCAGCCAAGACCTCCTTATGAGGGGAGAAGTGGGGAGCAGTCCTTGAAGACTCTCTTTCCACCCAGACCCAGGACTCAGTGCTTTTCCACTATATCCTTTCCCCACCCCACTGGCCCCCAGTTCTTAAATCTGCAGGAGCCTTCTGTCCAGGGCTCCCTGCAATGAGACCATCCCCACATCCGTGCTCTCACCTGACCCTGGATGGCACCATTCCAGAGTGGATATTCTCTGGGTTAGCCTTTCTCATACTGCCAGAGCACCGACGAAGGACTTCCATCTCGACACATCTCAATAAGCTACTGACACCAGGCAGCTCTGCTGTCTCCACAGCCGGACTCCTGACAGTGCAGTGGTCAAGAGCAAATGGCTTCTGCCGTTTAACAGCTTAGTGACTTTGGAAACCTCCCTTTACCTCTTTATGCTCTGGCTTCTTCATCTGCAAAATGGGAATAACCATACCTCCCTCACAGGGTTTTTCTTGTGAGGACTCGCTGAGGTGCTGGATGTACAGCATAAAGTAAGTTCCAACTGTTTGCTATCATATCCAACATGGTCCACTTCTGCTTAGAGACCCGTATGGTTCTGGAGACTGCCCACTGGCTAGCCTAGGTCAACTGCTCCCCCCTCCTCTACTCCAAGGCAGGGCACGTAAACTGGACTAAACCAACAGGCATTCACGACTCGCTTAAGGCAGATGTGTGACAGAAGTTGGTCCAATCCCAGGGAGTCTTCAGACTTCGGTTGAAAATTCTGGGACAGTCACTCTTTTTCCAGCAGGGCACGTACAAGGAACCCCACAACCCTGGGAGATGCCGGCAAACCGGCACCACAAGAAGTGCCAAACTTAGAAAGGGATACCACCTTGGAGGATAGAGAAATAGAAACTGGGCCTTTGGTGCCATCACCAATTTCGGATAGTCTCACCTGGACTGTTTATTTTCCTGAGCCCTTTCTTGCTTAGGCCAATTGGAGCTGGTTGATCCATTACTGTAGCCAAAAGTCTTCTAACACAAAGTGGATCTGAGTGGCCAGTCTTCTGGAAGTTGTAGCCATCTGGGTCCCAGAAAAGCTAGCTCTGAGCCGGAGTGCAGGATGTAGGGTGTTTATTAAGGACAGCTCTTGTAATCAACAACTGAGGAAGGGAGAAGTATGCAGGATGGGCAGAGGAAAAAGTCGGTTTCAGCTGACCCGACAGGGCGTTCTGGAGTCAGAATTGCCCTTCAGAGTCATTTCAAGTTGGGCCGAGATATCTGGACCTTTGATCCTTGCACTTTAATACAGTCACCAGATAAGGGAAGGGACTTGATCTTGGGTGATGCAGCTCTCTGCAGTGGAGGCAATCTCTGAAGGGTCTAGCCGCGGAATGATACTGCGATCAACATTGAGTCCTTGCCGGAAGGGGATCTGGGAGGTGCACCCCTAAATCCACACAAGAGCATGTGGTGTAGAGCTATGCAACTATTCGCCTGAGTATGAGTCTGCGTCCTTAACCGTATGCAGCTGGGGAAGAAGCAGTGGACAGTCAGACGGCAGGACTGGACGAGATGGCCACAAGCAGTGAAGGCCGAGCAAGTCCCCAGATGTGCCCTGGCACTGGCCTCGACAGGTCCAGGCACAACATGAGCAAAGCTGGGCTCACTGCACCAGGAGGGAGTGGCCCAGAGCCACAGAGACTCAGACGGGGGTTGCTCCAGCACTTCTTGTGGAGTTTCAAGCCCCGGATGCAGTTAGCACTGCTTGCCCTTATCTTAAGGCCTGGTCCATGCTTACCACGTTTTCTGCAAGGCCTAGCTGGGAAATTTCAAATGCCGGCAAAAAACAAGTACAAACCCAGCTTTATTAGTAAAAAGGAATGACGGATTTAACTGGAAATCCACACTTGGTCCAAGCAGCAGTACCAAGCAGAAAGAAGGGAGAGAGAGGAAAAAAACTGCAGAAAGGAAGGAAAGGGGAAGGGGGAGGGGAGAAATGGAAGAGGAGAGGAGGGGAGGGACGGACTACAGATCAGGGTCTGAATAAAGACGTCATTTTGGAAGTGAAGGATTCAAGGCTCCAGGTGCCGGGAAGAGAGTAGAGAGGGGAGGGGTGGCCATGGAACCGGCGTCTAGAAGGGGAGTTGTTCTTCCACAGGGATGTTGAGGATGACGTCCATGTCTGGGGTGCACCTGGTGGGAAGCATCAGAGGTAAGTGAGTGGCTAACAGGGTGTCAGAGTTGAGGGGCAACTCTCAGGGAAGTCCTGCTCTTTAGGAAACTGGTACTTACTTGGGGGCACCAGTCCCAAACACAACCTGTGACTTCAAAGCTCAACTGCATACACATGCCACGCACAAGCACAGACGATGGTGTCAAAAATGGAAAAGGAGGCCCAGCGTGGTGGCTCACGCCTGTAATCCAAACTCTTTGGGAGTCTGAGACAAGAGGACTGCTTAAGCCCAGAAGTTCAAGACAAGCCTAGGCCACATGGTGAGACCTCATCTCTACAAAAAAATTTCTAGAACTAGCCAGGCGTTGTTCGGGCTCGGAGGCTCAGCCTGTAATCCTGCCCTTTGGGAGGCCAAGGCGAGTGGATTGCCTGAGCCTGGGGGTTCGAGACCAGCCTGGGCAACTTGGTGAGACCTCATCTCTACAATAAATAAAAAATTACCTGGGCATGGTAACACATGCCTGTAGCTCCTGATACTTAGAAGGCTGAGGCAGAAGGATCGCCGGAGCCCAGCAGGTGGATGCTGGGGTGGCTGTGAACATGTGTGCCACTGCACTCCAGCCTGGGCAACGGAATGAGACTCCAACTCAAAAAAAAAAAAAAACTAGCCAGGCATGGTAGCGGGTGCCTGTAGTGCCAGCTACTCAGGAGCCTGAGACAGAAGGATAGCCTGAACACAGGAGGTCAAGGCTGTGGTGAACCATGATCGTGCCACTGCACTCCAGCCTGGATGACCTTTACTCAAAAAAAAAAAAAATGGCACTCTTTATTTACCACAAGATCAGATACCTTGAAAGGGAACCGTGTAGACAAGGGACCAGGCCAGCCCATGGGCAGGCAACACAAGCAGCACCCGGGAGCTCCTCAGAAGGGCAGAATTGTAAGCCTCACTCCAGACCTACTGACTGGAACAGGTTCCTTTTAATGAGCTCTCCCGGTGCTTCCTTGCACGTTCTAGTTGGAGCTCTGCTAGCAGCATGCTGTCCATGCTTTAGGAGGGGAAAGCTGCTTCTCACTCCTGGCACTCCCTTCCACATGGAAGGGCATCACCAGCTGTATCGCTCCGGGCCTCTCTCTGCCCCCTTATTCCCTCTGCTCCAGGGAAGAAGGTATGACTGCCCAAATGGAGAGTCTACAGAAAAAAAGGGCATGGGTAGCCAGTCCCTTCCTCTCTCAGCAAGGAGCAGCCCACAGGACTCCCCTCTCCTCGGCCACAAGAACTAGTTCTAGCCAGGTCTAGAGTCTCCACAACCAGGTGGTTCCCTCTGCCTAATTCTGGGTTCACTATTCAGAAGCCGACGTGCCTAGAGGTATAAGCCCCATTCTCTAAAATCAGCTCCACCAGAAAAGTGGTCACCTGGCCCACGTGCACCTTATACCTTTCCTTCTCGTTCACTGTGTTCAGAACTCAGGATAAGGCAATGGGTGCCTAGTTATCACATCCCCCGAGACCCTGGGACCACCAGCGAGAGTTGCCCTTCCCTCAGCTCCTGTCACCCCCTTCAGCCAGTGAACGTCCATGCATCCTTCAGACCTTAGTTCAAACATCACATCCTCAGGAAAACCTTCCTGACCGCCAGACTCACTGCCCTGAGAGACACTCCCATGCCATGTGCTCTCCTCAGCAGCACTAGGCATGGTTGCAACTTTACGTTTCCTTGCGGCTCTTATCAGTGAATGTCTGCTTCCCTCCTGGGTTCCATGGGGGCAGGGCCAAGGGTTGTTTCCATTCACATGGTGCCTGGCACTTCATAAATGTAATAGTATTTTTAAAAAGAGAGAGAGAGAGAGAAGGAGGTAGACGAGGAGAAGGAATAAAAAGGATAGGAAGAGGAAACAGACACAGACGAAGAAAAAAAATTAAATAATTCTCAGATGTCAGACTCTGCCACACATGGTCCTGTGGTGCCATCATGCAGAGACCTGGCCTGAAGGACCCCCAGCCCAACACAGCCCTGCTCCAAGGGAGGGCAGCAAAGAGTTGGTTCTGGAAGGAAGTCTTCCCTTGGGCCCAGAAGCCTGCCAAGTGAAGAGGACGCCCTCCTCACCTCGTGGCTTCTCCCATGCTTCCCTGAAGCCAACCACCCCCACTTGGCTCCTCAACAGCCCAGAAGCAGAGGGGTGCACCCACTGGGTTGGCTCGTGGAATCCAGGAACTAGAAGGGTCTTGGAGATTGCATAGCCCAGCTGTGTGTACAGATGGGAAACTGAGGCCCTGATGGGAAAGGTCACATCTGCCCCTGGTCAGCAGCAGAGCTGAGGTGGACACCCAGGCCTCCTCCCTCCCTATAGAGTTCTGCTGTCTACACCAGGCCGCCTGAGAACAGAGTCTCCCTGAGCCCAGACGATAACTAGCTCAAGAGGCAGTTGCAAAGAGATCACATACTTGGGTCTCCGAAGCAGAACATCCGCAAACACGATCTCTCGGGGCTCCTGGATCTGGGCATGAAAGGCTTCCACCTCGGCCCTTAATATGGGTATTTCCTCCTCAAACTGGCCAATAAACTGAGGGGACAGGCACAGAAGGGGAGAAGTAAGAAACTACATGTCCCCCAACCAAAGGGAGGAAGGGCAAAACGGACAAGGAGCACAGATATCTGGGAAATGGCATGGGCACTGACACTGGGATAAGCAGTACTCCAGGGAGGGGTCCTCCTGGGCATGGCAGGGCCGGTTCACAAGCTAGTGACGATATTCAGTGGTACTGGAGGAGGCCAAGGACTGTGGAGAATGCAGACAGGCAGAGACAGAGTGAGACTGCTCCATCATGAGAATTAATGGGGCTGGCAGAGACGGTGAAGGGTACTCACACTGAAATCTGACGAAGGGACAGGATAATAAAAATTCGAGGCCGAGCTCCGTGGCTCAGCCTGTAATCCCGCGCTTTGGGAGGCCAAGGTGAGTGAATTGCCTGAGCCCGCGGGTTCGAGACCCACCTGGGCAACTTGGCGAGATCTCATCTCTACAATAAATCAAAAAATTAGCCGGGCGTGGTAGCGTGCACCTGTAGTTCCAGCTATTTGGAAGGCTGAGGCTGAAGGATTGCCGGAGCCCAGCAGGTCGAGGCTGTGGTGGCCGGGAGCGGCCACTGCACTCCAGTCTGGGCAACGGAGTGAGACTCCAACTCAAAAAAAATAAAAAGAATAAAAATAAATAAATTTTTAAAAATTCGAGAAGGCAGTGATGGTGAAGCTCATTAACATGAACATGGGTGTTGGTCAAGGACAAGAATTAGGAGGTGAAGATGGACGGGGCTAATGGGTGAGTGGGTGATGCTGATGATACCGCTAACAGGTCACAGCCAGTGATGCGGGTTGACGAGGCCATGCACCAATCCCCCTCCCAGATGAATGACAAACCAGTGACAAAACCGGCACTGGCAACGAGAAAGGGCAACACCAAGGTCAGAGACCTCCAGAGTGCCAGGGACAGCCTGACTCCCACATGCCTGAGGACCCCCGCCCACGGCTCCCTCACAGGGGATCCGCTGCCTTGGCTGCCACTCACCTCTCTGAACCTGCGCATGCATTTCAGTATGTCCTGGCTCTCCTGCATCTTCTGCAGAAGAGCCTCCTGATGGGGTTGCTGGGTTTTCTGCAGAGGAAGAAGAGGTCTGTGGGCAGCAGGACACGGTAGAGACTCAGGGGGCCTGGAGGCAGAGAACAGGAAGGGGGAAGGGCCGGCCCAGGACCTGGATGCCACCACAGCAGCCAGTTACTCACCACCACCAGGGAACTCAGGATTTTTTTCTTCTTCTTCTCGATCTCATTGGACAAAGACCCCAAGACCATTTTGCGCATCTCGCTGAGGTCATCCAGCTCATCCTGGGGGCCGGCAGAAGGGTGTTGGCCGCCAGTCCTGCCTCTCGCATGGTCCAGAGGGCAGGGCCGGGGCTCCCCTACCTGTTGGCTGTCCTTAGCCTGCTGCAGCTGGCGTGCAAGGGTGGCAATCTGAACAGACTTGATGGGATATTCATGGTCCATGTATGTGCTCAGGAAGCTCACTTCCTCGTGGGTCTTCTTGTTCTTGGCATTCAGTTGCTCTACCTGCTGTTCCAGGCCTGGGGATGGGTGAAGAGGTCAGGGGGACAGGAGACAAGACAGTCCCTCAAGGACCCCTCCCAGGAGGCCCAGGAGACAATGTCCCCTTGGCCAACAGAGACGCGGCTGAGGGGAGCTCACACGGGGCTGGAAGGTAGTGAAAATTAAGCCCCTGGAGAGTCTTCCACCTCTGCAGAAGAAGAGACAATGCTGGGTAGGAAAGAGAAATGAAACTGGTGCAAGATCTCTAGACTTGGCTGTGCACAGCGGCCAATAATCCCAACACTTTGGGAGGCTGAAGTGGGAGGACTGCTTGAGCCCAGAAGTTACAGACCAACTTGGGCAACATAGTGAGACCTCATCTCTACAAAAATCAAAAAATAAGCCGGGCATGGTGGCACATGCCTGTAGTCCCAGCTACTTGGGAGGCTGAGGGAGAAGGACCACCTGAGTCCAGGAGGTAGAGACTGTGGTTAGTTGTAAACATGCCACTGCACTCCAGCTGGGCAACAAAGTGAGACTCCAACTCAAAAAAAAAAAAAAAAAAGAAAATCCCTAAACTAATCTCAGCTCTGCCACTCACATGCTCCCTCTCTGGACCTCCAACTCCTAAGACACATGCTTCCAAGAAAGTGACACCAGGGAGATGGGCTGGTGTCCAAGACACTGGCTCCCAAAACACAACCCACAGCAGGATTACAACGAAGTCTATCCTGCCTTCTTCCATGAAGAGAATCCTCAGTGTCTGAGGCTGCCTGACACATCGTCCCTCCCCTCTGTACGTGTCTGGTCTGCTCAGGGGAAAGAAACCACAGGCCTGGCAGGATGGAAGCCAGGAGACCTGGGTCCTAGCCCAGCAACTGATTCTCAGAGGAACTTTGGCAAGAAACAGAGCCCGGCTAGGACTGGATTCTGGTGGTCTAACCTCTAGCAAGCCATCTGGTCTCTCTTGGCCCCAGTTTCCTCATCTGTAAAATGGGAGGACAGTCCCTGCCTTACAGGCAGCTGTAATGACTGAGCAAGAGTGTGCCCATGACAGTGCAGACACATGGGGCCTGGAGAGTGCTAAGCGCCTGGTAAGCAAGCTATGAGCTCTGCTTCTAGCGATTCCACCTCCCCAGAAGGGAGAGGAGGGGCCTACAGGTCTCTGAAAAGCCAGGCGAACCCTTGCCGCTGGCCTCCCTGAGATGCCAGGGTGAGGGGCAAGGAATCTGTCCAGGATTCTTACAGCTCATCTTGCGTTTCTCCTCTTCCTCCCACTCCTGAAGCTCGGACTTCAGCTGCTGCAGCCTCTTCTTGTTCAAGTACTCCAAGACGTCAATGATAGTCTATGGGGGGAGAGGGGAGTCAGCTCAAGGCCAGGCTCTGCTAGTACACAGCTGAGCACAGCCTGCCGCGGCCACTCACACTTCCTCAGAGGGGTCCCCAGGCCCAGCCCCACTCCCAGGCCCGGTGGCTGCAGCACACCCACCTCGCACCCACGCCCCACAGATGTTCGCCTCCCTGGCAGCCCCACCGCAGCCAAGGGCCCTGCCACACACTCGACAACACAGGCCAAGCCCAGGCTTCAGTTTCTGCTCCCCTCTCCCATCTGAAACGCCCCCCAGTTGCATGGATTGTACCCCTAAAGCCACGTACTTCTCTCTATCCCTGCTGCCACCATCTGACTCAAGCTCTCCTCGGTCACACCCAAAATCCCACAACAGCTGCCCCTAGCTGGTCCTCTCTCATCTGTCCTCCATGCGCAGTCAGAACGAGCTTTCGTCACAAAACAGCAGACCATGTCCCTCTCCTACTTAAAACCCTCTAATGGCCTCCCCCTGCCCTGTGAATTAGGCCCAAACTCCTTACCTGGGCTGAAAGGCCCTCCTCAGTCTGGACTGGGCCACATGCCTCTCTGCACTCCCTTCCTGACCCCTCATTACCCAGCCACGCCCAGCAACATATGGCCAAGCTACCTCTCACCCCAGGCCCTGGGCACTTGCTTCCTCTGCATGAGACACCTGCTCGATCTCTACCAGGTTTAGACCTACTCTGCAGGTTTCAGCCCAAGCATCACCTCCTCCAGGAAGCCTTCCTTATCCTCCCAAGCCTGGGCCAGAGGTCCCTCTGGGCTCCTCAGGTCCCCCACTCCCAGCACAGCACACATACTCAAGGCTTTCTAGCTGCTGCCTGTGACTCCACTAGAATGAAAGCTTAATACAGACAAGGTGCCTCGCTGACACTGTTTCCCAAGGGCCCACAGGAGACACTCAGGGTGAACCAAAAAATGTAAAAATGGACCACCAGAGGAAAGTCAGACGACAACTTTGTCTAAGTTTGAAGAATGACTAAGTTTGGGCTGAATAACTCTGTGTGTCCTTGACCATGGTGCCTGTTATAGATGGAATTGTGTCGCCCTAAAATTCATATAGTGAAGCTTAAATCCCCATTTAGAGACAGGGCTTTATAGAGAGGTTATGAGGTGGGTCCTAATCCATTAAGACTGGTGCCCTCATAAAAGAGGAAGAACCAAGGCCAGGCTCTGTGGCTCAGCCTGTCATCCCAGCACTTTGGGAGGCTGAGGCGAGTGGATTGCCTGAGCCCACAGGTTCAAGACCAGCCCAGGCAACTTGGCGAGACCTCAACTCTGTAATGCATCAAAAAAAATTAGCCAGGCATGGTAGCACACACCTGTAGTTCCAGCTACTTGGAAGGTTGAGGTGGAAGGATCACTAGAACCCAGCAGGTCGACACTGGGGTGGCCATGAGCATGCCACTGCACACCAGCCTGGGTGACAGAGTGAGACTCCAACTCAAAAAAAAAAAAAAGGAGGAAGAAACACCAGCGCTCCCTGTCTGTGCACACAGAGGACAGTTCATGAGAGAACACAGCGAGAAGGTGGCCACCTCCAAGCCAGGAAGAGACCTTACCCAAAACTACCCCTGCAGGCACCTTGATCCCAGACTTCCAGCCTCCAGAAGTGGCAAAAAAATAAATTATTCTTTAAGCCACCCAGTCTGTGCTACTTTGTCATGGCAGCCCAGGCAGCCTCACAGCATCCCCAAGTAGTCTGAACTCTCTCCACCCCACAGACTCCAGAGGAGCTCAGTCCCTTCCCATCCTAGGTCGACTGCACCTGAAGGGAAATCACTTCTCTGTTAAACCACTTTCTCTGACTCTTCTGTAGTCCAAACTCCTGGGTCCCCTGCGAACGTTCTGCCCTCTCTTCGCAGTGTCACCAAGTCTCTCCCAGAGGAGGCAGAGGGTGCTCTCTGGGTTCTCCACAATCACTGTCCACCCACAGACCCTAACCCCACCACTGACTCTGGGTGCTAATAACGGAATGGTGGAAGGTGCACAGATCCTGGTGCCAGACGGCCTAAGTCCACATCCCATCTCTGACCCTGGCCACCTAGGTGACCCTGAGCAAGTTACTTCGCCTCCCTGCTTTTCCATTCCTTCATATATAAAATGGGAATAATTCCAGTGCGCACCCCATGGAGTTACTGTAAGGAGTATATGAACCTATGTAAACCACTGGTATTACACCACGTAAGTTTCTGGGGGCGGCAGCTACCTTCTCTTGCACAGGTACAATACGTGCCAAGTCCAACTCCCCCTGGGGTGGCTGCTATCGTGCGCCACTTCACAGAGCTCGGAGAGACAAAGTTAACGGAAAGCGTCCTGGAGGGCGCGTTGGGAGGAAACCCCCACCCGGGTCTGATTCCGAAGCGCAGGTGGGTGGAGCGACAGATGGCAGAGGCACCTTCCGGATGGAGGAAGCACAAGTGCACTGCCGGGAAAGGGCGGGAGGGGGCGCCCGAGGGCGCGGGCAGGCGCGTCTCACCGCCTGGATGTCCTGCTGCTGCAGCATTGCCCGCGCGTACAGGGCCGCGCTGGCCTCCATGTCCTGGATGGTCTCGATCAGGTCCTCGTTGAGCTTGATGAGGAATCTCTCGTGGTTCTGGAGCTCTTGGAGAGAGGTCCACCTGTTCCTGAGCATCGTCTGCGGGCGAGGGAAGCGGGAGGGAGGCGGCGCCGGGGCCGGAGCCTCGGGAGCCTCCGAGCCTGGGCACGCTTCCCTCCCGCCGGCGCCCGCCCCCTCGTGGCCTCCGTTGGTAAATGCGGCCCCAGGGGGCGGCGGCTCCCCATTGTCTGCGCCTGAATCCTGGCGCTCAATTTTTCTTTCACCCGTTCTGAAAAGCACCGGTTCCCATAATTTCACATCTCCGGGATGGGGAGGTGCATCTTACAACTGATGAAATGTCACCACCTAATTAAGCAGACATTTTATTAGCGGGCAAATAAAATTAGGTATGCGTTAGCATCAATGGCTCTTGGAATCAATGAACTCGAGAAATAATAATAATAAACCCCTCGGGTAGGTACAAGGTGGCAGAGGCGATGCCATGTCTGAGGAGAAGCAGGGGCGGCAGAGTGGATGGCAACAGCCTCCATTTCCAGCCAGGCCCCTGTGGAAACAATGAGGGTCTGAGGGGTTAAGTGACTTGTCAAGGTCACACCAGCAGGTACATAAAATCTGTGATAGGAGTAACAGTAACAATTGTTGAGGGCCCCGTGCAGGCCAAGGCTGTGCCTCACCCCAGGTGGCTGGTGGCACCAGTTCGTCTCCAACAGGCCTATATTTACTAATTTCACTTTGCTGCTGAGCAGAGGCCCCATCTATCTTTCTCCTAGGATTTATCACCACCCAATGTAACAGATCTATCTTATCATTGTGTTTCTTCTTCTACTAGTATGGTGCAGCCAGGAGGGTGGGCTTTGTTTTGGCACAGCTGTGGCTCCAACATACAGGGCAGGGCCTGGAGTTCTATGACTGGGGAGTGAATGAATTAGTGAGTGATTCATTCAGTATTATGTGTCTCTCCGTAACAGCACACGCTCTGGGCGCCTCCCTCGTGGCTGCATCCCCATCACCCAGCCATTCGTGGCACAGAGGTGGCACTCCCTCAAGAGGTGGACTGGATAGATAATGGTCCTGAGGCTGAGGATCCTACACCATCTCTATGAACAGACCAACTGGGTAGTCTCTGCTCCCTGCCCTTGTTTCTGGCTGTGGAACCTGATGCAAGTCACTTCTCTCCCCACACCTGTTTCCCCATCTGTAAAACAGGAATGAGCATAAGCATACCCTGTGAGGAGGAAGTGGGTCAAGTTTGGTAGCCATTAAGTGCTCAGTGCATGTCTGCTACAGCCATGCCCCTGTCCCCATGCCCGGGGCCTCGATGCCTGTGGAGAGATGATCCCCATACCTTCATTACCCGGGCTCTGGCCTGCAACCTCCCAGGATCCAACTTTGCCCTTCTGTGCAATTCTCGTGGATTCTTCAGCTGGTGGCTTGTCACTGACATGGTGGGCTTGGAGTGCAAAGCTGGGGACAAGAAAGAGCAGGGAGAGGGTAAGGGTGCAGGCAGGGCTAGGCCAGGTCCCAGGGAGTACTCCATGAACAAGAGGGGCCCAGGCCCCAGTTCCACTTTCTCACAGCCTTGGAATGTAACACTGGACAGAAGACAACACTCATATACCCACCAATAAGCTCCTGGGACCTGCTCTAGGCCTTTTTTTTTAGGTACTGGCACATCACAGCTCATCACAGCCTTGAACTCCTGGGTTCAAGTGATCCTCCTGCCTCAGCCTCCCAAAATGCTGGGATTATAGGCATGAGCCACTGCAACTGGCTTGATATAAGAAAGGGACAAGCCCAAGTGAGAGCAGAGAATATGAGCATAGACAGAGGGGAAGACAAGCAGCAATGGGAGACAGCCAGGCACTCACTCCCACCCAACCATCGAGTCAGAGAGCCGAGAACTCCCACTGTCCATGTCTTGCCAGTAGCTGAGGCAGCACAGGACCACAAGAACACCAGGGTCTGGCCTGCCCACGTCCAAACCCCTGCTCTCCCGCCAACTGGCTGATGGAAAGGCTGGATGGGGGAGGGGTTAAGAACCAGAACTAATGAGCCAGGCAGTCTAGGTCTGAACCAGGGCTCTGCCTTCTACTAGCTGTGAGCCCTTAAACAGGTCACGTAACCTCAGTGTCCCTCAGTTCCTCCATCTGTAAAAAGGGAATGATCTTCATGCCTACCTCACAGGGCAGCTGTGAAGATCAAATAAGACATTACTATAGCCGGGCTCGGTGGCTCAGCCTGTAATCCCGCGCCTTGGGAAGCTGAGGTGAGTGGACTGCCTGAGCCCGCAGGTTCGAGACCTGCCTGGGCAACTTGGTGAGCCCTCATCTCTACAATAAATCAAAAAATTAGCCAGGCGTGGTAGCGCGCGCCTGTAGTTCCAGCTACTCGGAAGGCTGAGGCGGAAGGATCACCGGAGCCCAGCAGGTCGAGGCTGCGGTGGCCGGGAGCGGCCACTGCACTCCAG
>CAUYQG010221257.1:0-32833 GCA_963574415.1 Tarsius wallacei
TAAAGAAAGCATTGAGCCGGCTCGGTGGCTCAGCCTGTAATCCCACGCCTTTGGGAGGCTGAGGTGAGTGGATTGCCTGAGCCCGCGGGTTTGAGACCCGCCTGGGCAAGCGAGACCTCATCTCTACAATAAATAAAAAAATCAGCCGGGCGTGGTAGCGCGCGCCTGTAGTTCCAGCTACTCGGAAGGCTGAGGCGCAAGGATCGCCGGAGCCCAGCAGGTCGAGGCTGCGGTGGCCGGGAGCGGCCACTGCACTCCAGTCTGGGCGACAGAGTGAGACTCCAACTCAAAAAAAAAAAAGAAAAAAAAAAAAGAAAGCATTGGCTGGGCTTGGCGGCTCAGCCTGTAATCCCATGCTTTGGGAGGCCGAGGTGAGTGAATTGCCTGAGCCCATGGGTTCGAGACCCGCCTGGGCAACTTGGCGAGACCTCATCTCTACAATAAATCAAAAAATTAGCCAGGCATGGTAGCATGCGCCTGTAGTTCCAGCTACTTGGAAGGCTGAGGCAGAAGGATTGCCGGAGCCCAGCAGGTCGAGGCTGTGGTGGCCGGGAGCGGCCACTGCACTCCAGTCTGGGCGACAGAGTGAGACTCCAACTCAAAAAAAATAAAAATAAAAATAAAAATAAAGCATCAATTAGTATGAAATTGTAGAAAAGTGTCAATTAGTATGTTTTGTGGTATGCCCTAATAAAAAGTAGTATACTACAAATCACTTTGAAGATCATTTTTGTTAAACCATACTGGGAAAATACAGCTTTAGTTGTTAGGAGCTTTGAGTTAGTCATAATCTCTCCAGATCTCAGTTGTCTTACCTATAAATGAGTAGTAGTATCCATTCAAATTGATATTGACAATCCATATCTAAGAGGAAATAATACTATCTTAAAGTTACACATATATACACAGAGACACACAAGGTTAAAAATTTCAATGACAATAATTTCTCTCTGTTTCTAATTGTTATGTGGTTTCTGAACTAATAAAATCAGAATAAAAACATATTTAAGTTAGAAATACTTTTTTTGCCAGGTTTGGCGGCTTAACCTGTAATCCCAGCACTTTGGGAGGCTGAGGTGAGTGGAGAGTGGATTGCTTGAACCTGCGGGTTCACGATCAGCCCGGGCAACTCGGCAAGACCTAGTCTCTATAATAAATCAAAAATCAGACAGGCATGGTAGCGTGCACCTGTAGTTCCAGCTACTTGGAAGGCTGAGGTGGAGGGATTGCCAGAGCCCAACAGGTCAGCCCAACAGGCTGGGGTGGCCGTGAGCATGCCACTGGACTCTAGCCTGGGTGACAGAGTGAGACTCCAACTCAAAAAAAAAAAAAAGAAAGAAAGAAATACTTTTTAATATAAATTATGCTAGTCTTTTTTAAATTGCACTATAGAACACTACAGATGCAAAGTCAATGCTCTCATGTAGAAAACTTAAAGATCAAGGTAGATGTGGAGGAAGGTACTTGTAGTCCCAGTTACTTGGGAAGCTGAAGCAGAAGGATCCTGCGAGCCCAGAAGTTTAAGGTCAGCCAGGGCAACACAACAAGACTCCATCTCTCTTAAAAAAAAAAAAACAAACCCCCAAAAAAGGTCAAGTAAGTGATTCTAAAATTTGGGGGGCAAATTATCTATGTAAAATCCACAAAGGAAAAATATATAGTGACTCTATTAAAAGTGGATTTAAGTATACCTAACCCTACATATTTAACATTTTTTAAAAAGTGGATTTAGAGATTAGTGTGATTTGTCTTATCAGTAACCATTTGTCTTGGATACAGGTGGTTGAGTGAGCAAAAGAAGACTTGGAGGAGACTGTACTTTGGAAAATACAGAAAATACATGTGAAATGAATGCCAACTAATGATGTGTGTGTCCCAAATATCATTTGTATTGTTATTCCATAATTCATATCATTAACAAAGTACAATTACATGAAAAAGTCTGTTTACTAAAGATACATTTTCTGCACCTGCATAAATTTTACCCCAGACTTGAAATATTTTGTATGTATTCCAGCTTTGATAAAAGTTAGTTATTCAAAAACAAACAGTCCCAGCTACTTGAGAGGCTCTGGCAGAAAGACTGCCTAAGCCCAAGAGTTTGAAATCAGCTTGGGCAACACAGCAAAACCCTGTCTTAATAAATAAATAGATTTGTAAAATGTACATAACATTTAAATATTCTACATTTAACACCTTCTTAATAGCTCATAGTTTTACTTTTGACCTTCAATGACAGAGTATACCGATCTCCAATGTTTGAGGGAAAACATTTTCAATCTTTAAAATGCCTAAATTTGATTATATTTATTTTTTTGCTCATTAACTAAGGTATTTACTAACTCATTACAAAGTAGATCTTAGTATCTAAAGGAAAATAATTTGTGAAAAATACCATTTCTAAAAAATAAAGTATATTAATTAAAACACACACATAAACTTTTAGTAAATATCTGGCACACAGAAGATGCTTGATAACTATTTACTAAAGAGATGAATGAAGTGGTAGAAGCTGGTCCTGGTTTTGATAGATTGTCCATTTCTCCTTCTATTATATCATCTGTCTCTCCAGATACAACACAGGCATAGAAAAATATATCTCATTCCTTAAGAGAAAAGAAGGCAATGCTGGGCATAGTCACTAAATGTAGGTTCATTTCTAGTACAGAAATGGGGGAGCTCAGAAATAACATCTTAAAAAGAAAATCAAATTTTAGAGGTAAAATGACAAGGAAATCTTTTAGGCTTAAAGTGAACCTATCTCAAGGGCTTTTACATTCTCAAAGGCATTACTTTTCTGTTTCTTTTTCTGCTGCTTAAGAAGGAGGGTAGCAAAAGCACTGCAAGAAAGGAAATGAAATAAGGTAAGCCAAAATCTCCCCATGGGGTCCATTTTCTTCAATTTAACAAACACTAACTAGATATCAATTATATGTTAGGCATCATTATAAATGCTGAGGACAGAAAGATTCTAACATGTGAACTTTGGCTTGGACGTGTTAGAAGGATTTAAATAAATGAATGATTCTGAATTCATCATAAGATCCCAGAAAAGCTTTGACTTCACTTTAAGAGACTCTAAAAAGCACACAGATTCTAATCAAAGTGTACTGTATTTGATAGTAGAATTAAAGTAAATAATAATAGAAACAGTATTAAAATAAAAACTTTCCATTTAACAAAATATTTTTAAAATTTACACTTAGCAATATCTTATTTAAAAAGTTACTTAATGGTGGTTTACAAACTAACTGTTAGCATGTTTATTTGCTTAGGAGCAGACTCTTTTAACTGCCAATCACCACACCGCCCAAAAAATACTGTATGGAAACCCAATATACAAAATTAGGTCAAAGCTAGCAATTCATTAAAACAAGTGGAAGCTAGAGACCACTCTGCTTGTGTTTTCTTCATTCTGCCCATATGCTAAGGGCTCTAAATTGACAACTAACTTAAAAGTATTATATCACCAATTATAATTTTATTTAAAACTGCTCTTGTCAATGTCATCAATGACTTCCATATTGCTAAATCCAATTCTCAGTTCCAAGTATTCATCTTATTTGAACTCAGTAGCACTTAACAACATTATCCCCCCCTTCTCCTTAAAAAAGATTATCTGGGTTCCAGACACCTGACTTTTGTTTTCCTCCTACTTCATGGGTCAATCATTAGCCTCCCTTGCTGATTCTTCCCCATATTTCCAACTTAATGCAGAAGTACCCCAGAGTTCTGAGCTTAGTCATCTTCTCCTTGTGCACACCAACTCTACGTGATCTCACCTAGTTCCATGATTCTAAATGCCATCTAATTTGTCAAAAATTCACAAATTCATACATTAAAATCAGAATTCTCTCCTAATTCCACGCTCATTTATCCAATTCCTGTCTGAATGTTGCTATTTAGATACCTAATAGAAATCTCAAATACAACTCAAGACTTACCTCTACAAATCTGCTCCTCTTGCAGCCTTCCCCATTTCAACTGATACAATTCTATCACTGCAATTACTTAGGTAAAAATCCTAGACTAATCCTTAAATCCTTTCTTTAACCTATATCTGTAACTTCAAAATAAGAATGGCAAGCCTACAAAACGGTGGTCACATAAATTGGAATCTCCCAACACAACATTCTCCAAAAAATAAATTACAAATGTACATATATAAAAACAAGAACAAATAAAACTACATAAAACCATGCCTCCCACATAACTAGAAAACAAACTTCAAATTATCTGCAAATAGAAAAATAAACACAAATCCCAGTAAGTTCCTTTCTGGCTCTTTCTGGCTCCTGTCATAACCCTTCATGAAAAACAAGGATATTCCAAGAAAAACTTCCCAGAAAAGAGAAGAGGGATTTTAGTAGCAGGCTTAAAGTTTGATCTAAAATTACCACTGGAAAGAAAAAGTCTACCCTTTATGTAAAAAGTACTGAATAGGGATCTTGGAAAACTAGAGCACTTAATAAAAGGAAGATAACGCTTAAAAGTGCATGTGATTTAAGATGGCAGACTTTGGAATCAGCAATATGGAATAGAAAGGTAAAAAAAAAAAAAAGGAAAAGGCATCCTTTGGACAACGAATAGTGAAGGGAAAAAGAATTAAAGGGAAGAGAGTAAAGGGAAGCTATGCAAGAAAAGGGAAAATCAGACAAAATGCAACCCCACCACCTATTATACTTTAGAAAAAGTTATTTAAAAAAACCATACCTCACTATACTGACAGGAAGTACTCAAACAAACAAACAAAAAATGCATAAACCACTCCAATCCATAAAACAAGTAAGCAACAGCAGACTACATTTATAAAAAATACTTTAGCAACAACCACCAAAAAAGAAAATGAGAATACCTTGCCTGATGAACTCTTCCCCCCGAAAAAGAAATGAAGAAGAAGAAAACCATAACACAATACTTCAAACTGAATTAAATATTTCCAAACATTTTGGGATACAAAAATCAACTTTGAATCAGAAATTGAAAAATCAAAGATGGAAATGGACAAAACAACAAAAACAAATTGAAAACATGAGAATTGAAAACTCAGGAAAAAATGCAAGAACAAGACAAAATTATCTTACAAATAAGAAATAAGTTATAAAGTATCAAAGAAAGAATAGATTCAAAAAAATTTTAATAAAAGGCATCTGAGAATCACAAAAATAGAAAAAAGGCAAAGAAGAAACAACTTATGTATGTAGAAGAAAAACAAACAATGAAATATTAAAAACAACAATCCAAGAGAGTTTTCTGGAAATAAAAGAAAACATGAATCTACATATTAAAAGGGTGTATCATAATCCTGGGGAAAAATGACCTAAACTGATTAACTCCAATACATTCTACTAAAACTATGAGACTTCAATGATAAAGAAAAAAATACTCAAGGCCTCCGAACAAAAATATTGTACAATTTATGCTAGTCTTATTACTAAAATACTTGAGAAGTAAAAAGGAGAAAGAAAAGGGAAATAAGCTCAATGGTTATTATAAAAACAATAAGTGAAAATTACAAGATACCACTAAAAGCTAACCAACAAGATATTAAAGGATAAATAAGATCCTAAGAAATAAGGACATTAGCAAAGACACAAATACAGAGGTAAATATGAAACTACAAACCCTCCTAAATACCATGAGAAAGTTTAAAATATTGCAAACAAAAGAATATGTGTATGAATAGATGTAAATGGACTTAATTTAACTTCTTAAAAAAGCAGATTTTAGAAATTGGCTGACTATATACTGCCTATAAGAAAATCATTTCACTGTAAAAGACATGTACAGCTGGAAAGTGAAGAAATGGAAGAAAATATTCCACAAAAACGGGAACCAAGAGAGTGAGTGTAGCTATACTTATATCAAAATAAACTTTAATTCAAGAGCAGTAAAAAAAGACAAAGATTGTTATATGACGATGAAAAGGTCAACTCACCATATATACAATAGTAAATATGTGTATCCATCAGAGCACCTAATTTGTATTAACTAGATCTGAAGAGAGAGACAGACTGCAGTACAATATTAGGCGACTTCAATATCCCATTTCTAACAATGAATAAATGATCTAGACAGAAAATCATAAGAAAATATTGCATGCGAAATATACTTTAAATCAAATACATCAAACACACATACAGAGAACATTCTATCCAACAGCTGCATTAGTCACATTCTTCTCAAACACACATAGAACATTCACCAGGATAGGTCATTTTGTAGACTGAAAAACAAGTCTTAACAAGTTTTATCAGACTGAAATCATATCAAGTATCTTTCCCAACCATATTGGTGTGAAATGAGAAATCAACACCAGGAGAAAAACTAGAAAATTAATGTGTAGAAATTAAACAACATGCTCCAGGGTCAAAAAAGTTGAAAGGGAAATTAAAAGATAACTTGAGACAAACAAAAATGGAAACAGCATACTAAAAGTTATGTGAGGTAACAAAAACAGTTCTATGAGTTTAAAGCAATAAATGATTACATAAAAAGAAAATCTGAAATAAGCAACCTAATGCTACACCTCATGAGCTAGAAAAGAACATATGTAACCCAAAGTCAGTAGAAAAAAAAAGTTCAGAGCAGATACAAATGAGCCAGAAACTAAAAAAAAAAAGAAAAAGAAAAACAATAGAAATGATGAAACTATTCAGTTATTTTCTGAAAGACAAACAAAATTGACAAGTTTTTAGTTATATGAAAAAAAGAAGATACAAATAAATAAAATCGGGCAACTCCTTCGGGTCCCCTCCCACTGTAGGGGCTTTTCTGTCCTCTCAATAAATACTCCTTTAAAAATAAATAAATAAAGTCAAAGTTGAAAGAGGAAGCAACAACTGACACTACAGAAATACAAAAGATAAGAAACTACTGTGAATGCTTATATGTCAATAAATTGAATAGCCTAGAATAAATTCCCAGAAACATACAATGATCAGAACAGACTTGTGAAGACAGAAAATTTGAACAGACCAATGACATGTGAGACTGAATCAGTAATAAAAAGTCTCCCATCAAAAAGCTTTTGCAAAAAGGATATTTTTGTTAACTGCATCAAGAGAGACAAATGTGAAATGGAGAATGTTATATTGTGCTATCATAATTTTGTCAGAAAACCTATGTAAAATGACACACACACAAAATACCTATGTGAGGTGATGAATATGTTAAATAGCTTGACTGTGGTAATCATTTCACAAAGTATACATATATTATGTATAGGTATGTGTTTACATATGTGCACGTTTACAGTGTTTTATCATATACTAGTTTTATCATATAATACCACAGTTTATGTAATTTTTATTTGTTAATTATTCCTTAATAAAGCTGAGGGGGAAATTAGTACTTGATTTATTCTTAATTCTAATAATGAACTTAGTTGCAATTATACAGTAAATTTTGCTGAAGATTTTAGGTTTCATTTTTAACATAAAGGGATAATCAAACTTCTCCCACTGTATCATACATCACCACTATCACCTTCATCCATCAACATGACTATCACAATCACTTTTTAAATAACACTTCATTTTCTAGCAGGTTGCTTTAAGCGGTCCCTTTTGAGCACCTTCTGTCCTCTAAGGGTGAACAGACAATGAAGAAAGAAAAATGGAAAATATATGAAAAAGAAGATTATTTTCAGAGTAAAGCCCTGGAGGAAGGCTGAACCTATGTATTTTTTAATGCCAGTTATATTTTGAATAACTAAAACAGAAAATAAATAGTTGTATGTGATCTATTCAGCTGAGAGAGGGAAGAGGCTTAATTAGAATCTCCAGCAAAAGATGCAATGTGTCGGCTGGACCACAAGATGGAGACAACAGTCTCCTGGAAAGCAATAAAGATAAAAGCAAAGAAACAGCTTCTTAAATGTTAAAGTAAAACAAACAAAACCTAACTTTTAAAAAATAAGATACATTTCCAAATCATTTTATAAAATGAAAATTGATTCTAACAAATAGTGAAATCTGACATACAGCTCTGAAGATGATTTCTCCACAAAACCCAATTCAATTATGAACTCTCAAAAGCAAGCATGTCATCTCTTTTTTTTGTAACTCTTGCAGAGTAATTCACACTTTGAAAGCCTTCAAATAGCAGCAGAACTCAGTTGAGCAGTTTGAAAAATGAGGGGGCAAGAAAAGTAATAGTTTCATTGGATTTACATTGATGAAAAGAAGCTGGGTTCCACAGAAAGAGAATACAAATTGAGATCATCACTAAGTGATACTGACAAATCAACACTAGATATATTATTTTACCTCATTTATTATAATCTTCCACAAACACAGTGAATCATGACTCTAAAAATAGTATCTAAAACACAATATTTAATAAATACTAATTTTCATTGTTGTTATTGATACTACTATTCTTAATATAAGCAATTATGAAATCTCAAAGCAAAAGATTTTAGCTAAAACATTCCTTTTGTTTAGTGATGTAATTCTTTTCTCTTATGTGAAATATTTTTAATCTCAGTTAGAAATTTTACGTAGCTTAAGTCACTCGTCTATTATTAGTTTCCATTTCTGCTCAAAGGTCCCATATTTTGCTGGCAGGGAAAACCAGATTTGGAGATTAAGGTTCTTAAATTCATTTTAAAGTCAGCATAAAGGGCTGACATATATGTCTGTGAACACATTTCATCCTTCTGTTTTTCTCTGGTTAAAAGTACGAAACGGATGTGGTTCTGTTTGAATAAGACAGAAATACAATCAAGGACTACTGGGAAAATGTTTTTTTCCCCTTCACCAAAATACAGTTAAGTATTTAAGTGCATGCACACATATGCCCACAAACTAAGGGAATTCAGTAAGTAATTGAAATAATCTCAGAGGAAAACACAATTAAGAAATGAAATTTTAAAATGAAGATCAGAAAATTTAAAAACCAACCTTCGGACAACCCTGAGACAAAAATCTATATAAAAACTTTATACTTCTTATTTTATATTCAACAAAATATTTTAAGGTAAGTTCAACTTTTCATAGCCATCACTAAATGAAAGGGAGTGTTTTAGCTAAAATCATAAAATATTTTAGGATATTCTATCAATTTGATGATGTCTGTGGTGATTATTACATTATGGGATATTTGACAACTGAAGGTAGAATATGACTACTGAAAAAATTATATGTTTAATTTTTAAATTTTTTGGTCAACTTACATCATTGTACATTACTGACTAGGAATAATTCATATTGTCATCTTAAAATCTTTGAAAAGTTAGCAAGTTATAAAATGGTATTGAAGGGTTTATTTGAAGGAAAAAGTTCATCCAATTATTTTATTAAAAAAGATTATTCCTTCAAATCACTTCAAAAAATGTAATAAACAGACTATAATTTGTAAAACAATTCTGCCATCTGCTGGAAAAATCTGGAATGCCATCATTATTTCCCAAAGGTTAAAGAGTATATCTGATACCACATTTGAAAGAGCTATATATATGAGGATCTTCCAATTACCCCCACTAAAAACAAGATAACTTACTTAAACTTCTGACCATTTCATTTGTTTTGGTTCTTAATAACTAACTCTCAATTGCATATTAATTCATTTTAATTTTGGTATATATAAATGCTAAATACAATTAGGTTGAAGTAACATAATTTAAAACACAGCTCTACAATTACACATAATACTGGGTAATGCAGGTTTTGATAGATTCATACTGAAAGAAAAAAAAAAGACTGATATATTAACAGAAGTCTGATGTTGGCAATGAAACTATATTTAGAAGTATACTAAGTCAAATCCAAACCTGAACCATGCTAGAAGAGTTATGACATCATAAACTATATTCTTATTTCTAATAAGAATATTTTAGTCCCTGAAGAATAATTTGGTCAGTTTATCATAATAAAAAGAAAAATATTATCTTAAGCATCTGTTTTAAGATTTCATAAAGCTACTTAATAATTTTCTGTGTTTTTAAATTTTTTAAAAATTCTACATCCATTTCCATAAATATTTCAATTCATTGGCCAGTTGCTTTTTCAGCACCTACTTGATACCCAGGCACATGTATATGAAGCTCAGTTAAGTATTCAAAAATAAAACAATCACTTTGTGTTTAAAATGAGGATAATAATCCCTGGTTACATGGTTGTAAAGATATGAAATGATCAGATCTAGCACTCAATAAATAGTAACTATCATCATTTAAGCATTACTTAAAAGATGAGAGGCCATGAGAAGTTAATAATAAAATGAATGAAAAAATGTGCTTCTAACTTGTGTTACAAATTAAATATGTACAATTCAGATAAAAATATCCAATGATTCATGTTTACCTCCACTATCTCCCAAAACCCTATTGAATTTACTAAGGAATGTATAAGGGGAAATATAGTTATACTAGAAAACAGATAAAGGAACCATTAAAAGGTCAGAAACTGAGACCAAAAGATCTGAAACACATAAACGGATATGTTTTGCTTAGAGCAGTGCTCAATAAATTTTTGTCACCTGAGAAAATGAATGAATAGTACAGGATGAGACAAAAAGCAAGCCCAGCAGTGCTGAATAGCCTGTGAATCAGGATAGGCAGACAGGCCAGCCTGGGAAGAATCAATGTGAGTTTTCCAAAACAAAGTCCTGAGAAAGCCCTAAGCTTAGAGCAACAGGGCTGAGAGCAAAGAGCAAATTGTAAGGCTCAAGTCCAAGAAATTTGGAAATGTCACCAGTGCTCCCACAAGGAGTCCTGGTTATCACTCGTGTTAACAGCTTGTAAAATGTCACAAAGTAAGTTTTAAAGGATGCCCCAAACCATAGCATGTGCTCAGTGTCCCAATGAGCCCTTCCCTATTTCTCAGAGGCAACTCAAACTTTCACCTGATACATTCTTAAGATTTTCCCCTTCAGTGATCTATCACAGAAACCAAGAACTGAGTACCGCATGTTCTCACTCATAAGCGGACCCTGACAATTATCATAATACTATAAGAAGGGGATTGGTAGTAGTGGGAAACTGCCTAGGGGGGGGGCACGCTTCATCAATAATGATAACTGATCTCAAACCAGGTGAAGTGGAGACCAAAGTGAGGCCTAAACTTTACAATGACCATTTGTATACCTAACCCTGAATTGTAACCCACATCTTTAAACTTTTTTTTAAAAAAAGAAAAAGATTTCCACTTGCAGAGGC
The DNA here is from genome assembly GCA_963574415.1 of Tarsius wallacei. Classification (NCBI taxonomy): domain Eukaryota; kingdom Metazoa; phylum Chordata; class Mammalia; order Primates; family Tarsiidae; genus Tarsius; species Tarsius wallacei. Next base: position 11,162 of record CAUYQG010221257.1, read on the forward strand.
TGAAAGTTAAATCACCCCGCACAGAGAAAAGCTCTTCTAAGAGTAATTCTACCAGAGTTCTATGGAAAGCTACTGGCCTGTAGCATTCCCTAAGGTATCCCTTGGTATGGTCAGTCAGTTTCAAGTAAAATGAGGTCTATGCTAAAAAGGCATCTAAGGAGGGTAGACAGAAATCAGAAAAGCGTAAACAGAAAGCCTAACATAAGATGACTAAAGCAAGAATAAATATATTACTACAACAAATACGAATGAGTCAATGCCATTATTTAAAAAAAAAAAGAAGTAATTTTCCCACGCACAAGAGCATGCATATGAAAAAAGAAAAAAAACAAGGTAAAGGGGGATCCTATAAACTAGAGACTTAAAAAAACATATTAGCAATTGTAATGTAAAGACCTTGTTTGGGGCTCAATATAAACAAACTGAAAAAAAAAAATCTGTAAACAAGAACTTATAGGACAACCAGTGAAATGTGAAGAACTGAATATTTGATAATATTAACTGTTTGCTGGTTTCTATATATGTTGATGGTGTTATTGTTATATTTTTTAAAAGGAGTGCTTGTGTTTAATAGACACATTCTGAAATGCTTATAGGTAAGCTGACATGGTATTTGCTTCAAAATAATCTAGGAAAGATGAGTGGGGATTAGGGAGAAAATAAAATTTAGCCATGCATATAATTGTTGAGAGTGAACAACAGGTATTGATAAATTTGCTTTATCATTCTCTCACTTTTTATGTTTGAAATATTTTACAATTCAATAATTAAAAATTGGCCAGGCTCGGTGGCTCAGCCTGTAATCCCAGCACTTTGGTAGGCCAAGGCGAGTGGATTGCCTGAGCCCGTGGGTTTGAGACCAGCCCAGGTAAACTGTGAGACCTCCTCTCTACAATAAAATAAAAAATAGCTGGGCATGGTAGTGTGCGTCTGTAGTTCTGGCTACTTGGAAGGCTGAGGTGGAAGGATTGCAGGAGCCCAGCAGGTCGACGCTGGGGTGGCCGTGAGCGTACGTGCCACTGCACTCCAGCCTGGGCCAAGGAGTGAGACTCCAACTCAAAAAACAAAAACAAAAACAAAAAATTAAAAACCAATAAATGGGTAAATAAATAAAACAGTGATTCTCATGTCAGCACAAAAGGTAAAACCCAACTAGTATTCTTTAAAAGGAAGCACAAAGAAAAAGTATAACATAATCTTCAATTTTAAGCAAAATTCAATTTTAGATTAATAAACTTACATTTTAAATTATCAATCTTAAAGTTTTGTTAATACCTTTTCTAATCTAGTTTCCCAAAAGTCTGAAAATTTCATATTCAAAAGTCATCTTTTTTGTTTTTACTAAAAAACATAAAATGCAAAATTCAGAAAATATACTATAAATAATGTTTGGCACACTGGTGATCCAAAAATATGTGTCTAAATTTACTCACATAGAAATATAGAAAGTATAGAAAATAAAATTTGGCAGTAAATGTTTTCATGAAAACCTCAGCACAAAATTTTCTGCCTCATAATTTTTATAAATGTACAAGTAACACTTCATCAAAAAACTGAGACAACATGCGCACATCAACCAATGTGATACACCACATTAACTGAATAAAGAGCAAAAACTGTATTATCATCTTAATAGATGTAGATAAAGCATTCAACAAAATTCAGTCTCCTTTTATGGTCAAAAAAAAAAAACTCTCAACACTAGGTATAGAAGGAGTGTTCCTCAGCATAACAAAGAAAAGAAAATACATGACAAACGCACAGTTAACATCATACTCAAGAGTAGGAAACTGAAAGCATTTCCTCTCAGATTAGGAATAAGACAAGGACGCCTACTTTCACCACTTCTATTAAACATAATATGGAAGTTCTAGCAAGAGAAATTTGGCAACAAAAATAAATTAAAGGCATCCACATTGAGAAGGAAGAAGATGCAGATGGCATGATCTTATATGCAGAAAGCCCTAAAGATTCTACAAAAGTTGTTATAATAAACAAATTCAGCAAAGGTGCAGGATACAAAATCAACACACAAAAATCAGCTGCAGGCCTATATACTCTTAATAAACGATCTAAAAAGAACATTAAGGAAACCATTTACAATAGCATCAAAAAGAATAAAATGCTTAGGAACAAACTTAACTGAGGAGGTGAGAGACTTGTATACTGAAAATTATAAAACACTGATGAAAGAAATGCCTTAAAGCAGAAAAAAAACAACGAAAAGACATCCCAATGTGTTCACAGACAAGAAGGATAAATAATTTTAAAATGTCCTTGCCACCCAGAGCACAATGCAGATTTGGTGCATTCACTATCAAAATTCCAATGATATTTTTTTCTAGAAATAGAAAAAAAAAATCTTAAAATTCATATGGAACCACAAAACACTCGAAATAGCCAAAGCAATTCTAAGCAAGAAGAACAAAGCTGGAGGCATCACATTCCCCAATTTCAAAATATATTGCAAAGCTACAGTTATCAAAACAGTATAGTATCAGCTTAAAACTAGTCATATAGACCAATGAAACAGAATAGAGAGCCTAGCAACGAACCCATGCATATAAAGTCAACTGATTTTTTACAAAGATGCTAAGAACACATAATTGAGAAAAGGTAAACTCTTCAACAAACTGTACTGGGAAAACTGGATAAAAACATGTAGAAGGATTAAATTGGACACTCATCTCACACCACACACACACACACACACACACACACACACACACTCACTCACTCAAAATTAATTAAACACTTAAACATAACACCTGAAACCATAAAACTCTTGGAAGAAAACAGAGGGAAAAGGCTTCCTGACATTGGCTTTAGCAATGATTTCTTGGATATGACACCAAAAGCACAGGCAACAAAAGCAAAAACAAGTGGGATTACATCCAACTAAGTCTTCTGCAAAAGAAAGGACGAAAAGGCATCCTATGGAACAGGAGCAAATATTTGCAAACTATGTATCTCATAAAGGATTAATATCAAAATATATAAGTAACTCCTATGACTTAATAGCAAAAAAAACCCCTCCTGATTTAAAAATGGGAAAATAACTAAATAGACATTTCTCCAAAGAAGACATATAAATGGCCAACAGGTATATGAAAAGATTCTCAATATCACTATCATCAGGAAAATCAAACTAAAATCACTATGAAATTTCATCTTCTATCTGTTAGGATGGCTACTATATATATATATTTAAAAGACAACAAATATTGGCAAAGATGTGAAGAAAAGGAAACTCTTGTACACTGTTGGTACACTGTAAATTGGTACAGCCATTATGGAAAAGAGCATGTATTCTTATAAAAAAATTAGCAATACAACTATCATGATTCAGCAATCCTAACTTATAAGTATATACCTAAAGGAACTGAAATCAGAATCTCAAAGAGATACCTGCACTTCTGTGGTTCATTACAGCATTATTAACAATAGCCAAAACCGAAACAAACTAAAAGTCCATCAGTGAACAAATGTATAAAAGAAAACGTAGTACATATACACAATGAAATATTACTCAGGCTTAAATAAAGAAGGAAATCCTATCATATGTGACAACATGGATGAATCTGGAGGGCATTATGCTAAGTGAAATAAGCCAGCCACAGAAGGACAAACGTTGTATGATCCAAATTATTCAATTATTTTAAAATAAACTCATAGAAGCAGAGAGTAGAACGGTGATTGTCATAGGGCTGAAAGTAAAAGAAAATGAAAATGTATTAGTCAAAGAGTAAGTTTCTGCTCTACAAGATGAGTAAGTCCTAGCAATCTACCATATAGCATAGTCCTTATAGTTAAAAACACTGTATTGCATATTTTTAAATTTGTAAAGAGGGTAAATCTTATGTTAAGTGTTCTTATCACACACATACAGATAAATAAGAAGGTAGAAGAAGATTTTTGGAGGTGATGGATGTTTATGGCATAGACTGTAGTGATGGTTTCTTGGGTGTATACTTACCTCAAGATGAACATGTTAAATATGTACAACTTTCTGTATATCAATCATTCCTCAATAGAGTAGTTTAAAAAAAGAACAAAATGAAAAAACCCTTCTAGAATGTAAGATGTCCTAATAAAATGTTGAACTTAAATTAAAAGTTTATTTCATAATTATTAAAATATAAAGTTTCAAAATCACTGCTAGTTGCCTAATGTAAACAATTAACTGTGTATGGGTTATATAGTTTTAAAAAATGTATTCCAAAAATAAATCTACCATGTTTGATAAAACATTTATCCTGAATGCTGAAACAAGACATCATTGTTACCTAATGTCCACTGCTACCCCTACCTTGCCCCCCAAACCAATTTGGGTTTAGGGGCACCAACTGAAGCTCAGTATAATGAAAAGTAACAGACTTGATGCGACTATTAAATAGCTATATTCAATCAATTTTTAATGTTATCTTTTTTCTTTAATGTCATTTTTTCTTTCTATTCCTATCACTATGGTCCAATGGGATCTCCTTCTAATATCATGGTAGATCTAACACTGGCACATGATAGTACATTTTAGTTCCTTCCTCTCTCCTCCAGTTCATCTTCACAGGGCTGCCAGAGTCATTTCTCTAATAGCTCTAATCATGCCACAAACTGTTCCCTGTCGAAAAGCTTTTAATGGCTACCTACTAATTACAGAATGAAGAACAAGCTTCAAACCTATAGCATTCAAGGCCTTTTATAATCTGACCTTGTCTGTTCCCTCGGGAAAACAGTTTTCTCTTCCAAAGTAAAGTTAATCCACATAAGACTATCTTCCAACAATCTCTGTGGCACTTCCTTCTCCTTCTTAACCCTGATCAGGAGTATTCTTCTGCAACTCTTTCTGAAATCATATTTTTCCTTCAGGGTACTGGATCAAATGTTTCAATTTAGATCTTACCCTAACTCTCCCACTTAGTATTAAACACAAGACAACCTCTTCTTTTTATAGCATAGCTCTAATAAGCTGCAAGTTGTTTCTTATAGAAAGTTAAACATGTATCTTCTGATTCAGTTCAGAGTTAAAGGACTAGACAGATGAGTCTAATCCTTTTCTATACATCAACACTTGGAATATTTGAAGCTCCTCCTAAATCTTCTCTTCACAGGGTAAATGTCCTCAAAATTCACAGCTAATACATATAGATACAATTTCTAGAAATTTTCATCATCAAAACTACCCCCGCCTAGACACTCTAGATTTTCAATCATCTCTCTGGTATGATGTCCAAAACCAAAAACAATACTCTAAACCAGTGTTTTACAACTCATCCACACTATTCACAATCCTTTCCCGCAAATTTAGATATTCACAATGTCGACCAGCAAATTAACAACTCAAAAGTTCTTCAGTTAAAAGAAATTTGTTAGTTTTAACTGGGTGCAGATGTTTAATCAATATGCAAAAGGACATGAAAATGATCAAACAAGGTTCAAAGAGGTTCTCGTCAGAATAAAGTATAGAAATATAAAAATTATCTTAGAAAGGGAGACATCTTTTAAACATGGGATAAATAGAATCAGAAGAACACTCAGCTATTATAAATAAGAAGAGTGCAATAACAAGGATATTGTACAGACAAACTTTGAGGAATCTTTTAGTAAACAATCTACCATAGAACAAAGTTTCAACAATATATGTTGATTTTGATTAATAACACTTTGTAGGGCAATCTCCTCAGGTCCCCTCCTATTGTGGGAGCTTTTCTGTCCTCTTAATAAACCCCACTTTCTCACTAAAAATAATAATAATAAAAATACCACTGTTATTTTTTGAAAAATCAATAGTATGCTATACTCATAACCTTTTTATTTTGCAATGCCAATATAATTTTTGAAAAAAGTTAAAATTTCATAAATCAATCCTAAGCTTAAATTCTTATGACTGGACAATATTTAAAAGATTTATTCTGAATCATATAACAATATATTTCTTCTCACCAAATAATATCTTATGTGGAAAATATAGTTATTTGATGACTGGTAGCACACTAATTAACTGAATTAAAAGAACACCACTGGGGTCACAGTCAAAAATGACATGAGCTGGATCTCCAGACTCAAGATAAACCATTGGAACAAAGATACATAGATACATAAATCCTACACCTTATATCATTTCCACATATTTCCCACACAATGTTTCCTTCTAAAAGTTTCACAGGAAAACTGAGAATCTGACATAGTTTTTGCAATTTTATTTATTTATTTTTTTTGAGTTGGAGTCTCACTCCGTCGCCCAGACTGGAATGCAGTGGCCGCTCCCGGCCACCGCAGCCTTGACCTGCTGGGCTCCGGCGATCCGTCCGCCTCAGCCTTCCGAGTAGCTGGAACTACAGGTGCGCGCTACCACGCCCGGCTAATTTTTTGATTTATTGTAGAGATGAGGTTTCGCCTGCCTAGGCGGGTCTCGAACCCGTGGGCTCAGGCAATCCACTCACCTCAGCCTCCCAAGGCATGGGATTACAGGCTGAGCCACCGAGCCCGGCAGTTTTTGCAATTTTAGTCCACCATCTTCTCAGGGTTGCTGGCTCTTAAATAAAACCTTTTTTCCTTCCACTAATTCTTGTCTCTCAAGTTTGGTTTTTGGGCATCAAGCAGTGGATCTGGATCTGGTTACAACTTATCCAGGAACATCCAGGATCAGTCCTGAGTAGCCTAGCCCAACTGGTGTCCAACAGAGCAGCTGGCCACAGCAGCATGCTAGGGCTTACCTGTTCATACTACTAGACAAGGCAACAGCTCCTTGTGGGCATCAGTTGCCCCTGGCCAGTTGACCCCATGACGGGGATTTGAGGGACCGCAGCTGACAAGATCCCTTTTCTTAGGGGCATTCTCTTCTCTTTGTGGCATTAGCTGCCTGCAACACACTGTTGATGCCAAAAAAAAAAAAAAAAAATGGTGATTTGGGAAGTTGATGGACTTCAAAACCAGGGTAAGTCAACTAGTGTGCATGCCTGGAATCCTTTCTCTGTCCTTTGGGCTTTCATGCCATTTGGATCTGCACAGGTGGTTTGTCAGTTCCAGCTGCTCTGAATAGGAACTGTCTGTCTCTGCCTTTTGGGTTTTCACACCACTTAGACTCAGCATGGGTCATTCATTAGTACCAACTGGCTTGAGATAAGTTTTTAGGATTTTTCCCAGTCTTCTCATTTGAGGAAGTTTGTATAGGGGTGTTCCATTTACTTGTGGACTTGTTTGTTTTGTGTTTGTAAGTTCTTTATTTTCTTGCTTGCCTTCATTCTTTAAGGATAGGAGACTTGTTCCTTATTCCACCTCCAAATATCCCAGGCCACATCCTGGCAGATTGGAAAGTCTACAGCTATGACTAAGAAAAGGATAGTTATAGACTCTAAGTTCATCTAGGTTGCTGTGAAGTTCATGATTTTGTTCTTCTTTTTTTTTTTTCCTACATATTTTTTATTTTAAAATTGTGGGGTACAATTAAGGGTTAGGTATACAAATATGCATTGTGCAGGTACCCTTGTTGATGAGGCGTGCCCCCCCATCCCCAGACAGATATTGATTACCGTTAATCCCCTCCCTGCCCCCCCCATAGTTTCCTGCCACTGTCATATAGAGTGATCTTTCACAGAAACGAAGAACTGAGTATTATGTGTTCTCACTCATAAGCGGACCTTAAACAATTATCATAATACTATTAAAAAAAAGGATTGGCAGTAGCGGAAAACTGCCAGAAGGAGAGCAGGGAAGTGGGATTGTCAGTAGTGGGAATCTGCCTGGGGAAGGGGGGGGCACATCTCATCAACAATGGTACCTATATAATGAGCATTTGTATACCTAACCTTGAATTGTACCCCACATCTTTAAAATTTTTAAAAAATTAAATAAATGAATAAAAAGAAAGTAAAAAAAAAAAAAAAAAAGGATGGTTTTCTATTGTGATACAGTTTGGCCCATATACATTCTGCCTTCTTAGGAAAGATGGCACTGAATGGTTTACTAAATTTTTTTTACTATTTTACAACTTGAATTGTCTTGTCAGAAAATGGGCAAATGGAATGAGACATATTATGTACAAGTCTTTGTGCTGCAACATAATAAGGATTCAGCCAACTCGAGGTGGAACCCATCAAAGCTGTTGCTTCAGAGAGATGGGAAGGCTGACAAGTCACTCTCAGATAGTCAGACACGGGAAGACAGGGACAATGAGGACCTAAGTGTGATGAGAAACCTAAATCCATGAATCACTCCTCCTTGCTGGCCCTCCCAAACCGGCTCCAGGATCAGGCAGAGGGGTAGTGACAGTCCCCACACCAATATAACGAAGAAACTGATCTCCCGCTCTAAGACTGACAGGGCACCCAATTTGGCCAGGGAACCCCCTCACTCAGGGCGATTTTCCTTGAGACAGTATCCAATCAGAGCACTGAATGATCAGAGGCAGCCTGTGGATATTATAGGGCGTACACCCCTTTTTCCATGACAGATATGCTCAACTTGAAAAGCTCTAGCTCCCCCCGCCCATTAGACTTGACCTGCAGAGAATGACTGATCTATTTGCCCCTAAATTTTCAACACACTGACCCATTTGGGCTGACATGAATGCTCTGTTAAGCATACTGCTCTTCTGTTGATGAGAAGAGGCTAGTAATTGGCAAGGTTAGAGAGGAGACAGAGCATCTCCACAAGGAGGACCCAAACAGCATACTGAATCCAGCACTATCTGTGCCAATGGTAGATCCCCAACTGGGACTCCAATAATGAAAGCAATTACCCCATTGCCTGTTAGGGAGGGAATACTGCTGGTCCCAGAAGAGGTTTAGAACATAGACGAATCATGTCAGAGGCAATCCCCTTGATGGTGAGCTGTTGCATGCCAGCCAAAAACAGAGACTAAGTGGACAGAAGACAGAACCGGGCAAAGCAGTCAGTGGGCAGAGTTGCGGGCAGTGTGGTTGGGGACATCCAAAGAGCCAGGTCCACTGACAATTTACACGACAGCTGGGCGGTGTTCAATGAACTGGTGCTGTGGATGCCACAGTGGCATCAGCAGCAAAGGACAACCATGAACAAGCCTCTGTGGGGCCAAGATATGTGGCAACACCCATTGCAGGGGTAGATGACCTGACTGCATGAAGCAATGAGCACTCTCAATGAGACCCAATGTAGGCCATCCAATACCCCTAGATATGCTAACACAACCATGAACAATGCTCCTGAGAATACAATTCTGGACACAAGAGTCATCACTGAGACCAAACTGGGGAAGCAAGAATAACCTGTTGCTGCCTGCCCCGGAAGACATAGTACCCAAAATGAATACTCTCCATTGGCCCTGAGAAGCTCTATTTGAACCCCGTTGTTGCTCCCTGGGGAAAGGGAATTTTCCAGACTGGGAACTGTACACCAATGAACACTTTCATGGAAGTGGAAAAACACCAAGCCAGATATGCTGCGGTAACCATAGACAAGGTAATAACTGCCCATGCTCTCCCTGCTGGTACCCTGGCACATAAGGCTGAACTAATTGCCTTAACCGGAGTCTTAGAACTATCTAAAGGAAAGCAAGTAAACATTTACACTGACTCCAAATATGCCTTCATGGTTATACATGCTCATTGAGCCAACTGGAAAGAGCATGGATAGTTAACCTCAGGAAATGAAGACATCAAATACCCAGCTGAGATCCCAGCTCTGCTGAAAGTGATTGCCTTGCCAGTCCAGGCTGTCATTTTGCACTGCCCAAGGCATCAGAAGGACAACTTTCTGGTGTCTAAAGGAAACCAAGCAGCCAATAAGGCTGAAAAACGAGCTACATGGGAACTGCCAATGCTCAGGGTGTTATTCCTCTATTTGGAATTATCTGAATTCCAATATAGAATAAGCCAAAATACACAGAACAGGATGAAGAACGAGCCCACGACTGGTATTTCATTAACATAGGTTCTGACTCATTATGGAAAATTAATAGCCACAGGATGATTCTCCTAGCCTAGGCATTAGTATATCCAATATTAAGACACCTACATGAAGAGTCACATTTTGGCAGAGATGAGATAAATGATTTGTTATACCCTTATCTCAGAGGACTCCACCTTCAACAGAACTATTTGGAAAATCACACGGAATTGCCGCCTATGTGCTAAGAATAACCCCAAAACAAAGAAGGGTGTCCACCTAAGAAAGGAGTATCCCTCAGTCCAAGCGATAATGTTTCTGAGCTCATTCAGCAAGTGAGTAAGGCGTATGGAAACTACACTGATCAAATGGCCACAATCAAATGGGAAAATGGAGAAGATAAAGCACACATTAAAGATGACTTTGGCAAAGTTCTGTCAGATTTAAAATGAGACAATGTCCTGCCTATTATTGCCTTGCTCCAAATTTGGGTGGTGCCTCAAAGTGGATTCAGATTAAGTCCCTTTGAAATTGTTTATGAGAGACTCTTCTAAATTTCCTCTCTAGGGATCCCTCCCCTTGACTTAAATGAGACCAAGATAAAACAAAATATATGTAATACTTAAGACAGATACTATTAATTATGCATCAGCCTGCTCTCTACAGGTCATCCTGCCTTCACTGACAGGCCTCTCAACCCCTTCCAACCAGGAGACATGATGCTGTTAAAAACGTAGAAGAATCAAGGACCCAATCAGCAGTTGACCAAAAAGTAGACAGGACCTTACAATGGCTGTTAGCCACTCATTCCTCTATAAAGCTAGCCAGAGTCAAGTTGTGGATCCATCATACTAGCATAAAGGTTGCTCACCCACAATCAGACAAGCCAGACCACGAAATGGACTAGACTTGTGAGCCAACAAGTTTAAAGATATTTTTTAAAAGCTTTCAAATAAATAAACATTTTTTCTTCTCTTCCTCTCCTAAAATGTGAAATCTATCATTTTGTGTCATAATAAGTGGGTTATAATTATAATAAGTGGGTTAGGGTTGCCTAACAATACTAATTTGTTTCTTCAATGGGCTCAGCATTGTGAGGATAGTACATAACTAGATCCCTGTTGGATATGTGGCTTATTACCCATTTCCAGTACAGGGGGCTACCATGGTGAGTCTCAACCATACAAGGAACAGATTGGATTCACCTGCAGAACTATATAAAAAATAGTTCCTGAGAAAATCATATTCCAGGCAACCCGACCCAGAGAAATATAAACAAATGTTTGGGAATTAATATGACTCTCTGTAGTTCAGCTCATGAAAAGCCTTTTATTATAAATCAAACCATCCAGCAGGTGGTTGACTATGCAATGTCTTATCTGAAAGATCACATCTCTTTGCTCCTAAAATTTTAACTGTCAATAGCCACTATATAGATGATGGATTTTATCAAATATAGGATGACTGCCTTTGGATGCCCCCTATAATTAGACATCTAAACCAACTAGCTCCCCTATACTGGGAACAGAAAAAACATTATTATCACCATTGGCCCACTATCACTAAGATCATGAGACGGATGTTTTCTCAATAATGCAAAACTATCCTAATGTTACAATAGATGGATTAATTTGCAACCAACTGGGCACAGAAGCTAGGAATCTGATGACTGGCCCCAAATAGAATACAATGGTTATGCAGTTTTAAACTCTGGCACTGGCTGCCAGTAGGCTGGATAGGATGATGCACATTAGGATTTTCCTGGGTCCAGGGCTGTCTGGCAAAGACCATTAAGTAGCCCGTCCATCTGCCAAACATGTTACATCAATGCATTAGGTTAGTTTTCCACTGGCATGACCACCGGATGTCTATCCTTGTCCCACAAATAGGATTGGAAAGCATTATTTGGCATATAGAGGCCTTTACTAATTACAAGTATACTCAACAGGACCTTAGGAACACTTCTAAGTGTATCTCCTTTATCATGTCTGAAATGACAATGATAAAAAAAGGCAGTCTTACAAAATCGGATGGCTCTAGATGCCCTTACAGCCACTTATACTGTGTACATCCCAGATAATTCTGGTAATATCTCCTTGGCCCTCCAGGACACACATATCAGATCACTGCTATGTCTGACTCTAAATCCGTGGCTATCATCAGTTCAGGCTCATACTGGTAGAAGAAATTACTTGTAATCCTAGCTATGAGTATTGGAATTGGTATATTCTTCTGTTGTGGATTCTACTGCTGCTGTACTTTATGCATGAGAATGTAAGATCAGCTTTCCCAAAAGCTTCTGACCACTTGCACCAGGATGTGCCAACAGATTTCTTCTATAAGCCTGAGGACTCACAAATATTTCCAACTCCAGTTGGACAAGTTCTATTCCTTAGTCCCCTAACTAGACTCTTTCAGCAGGAAGTAACTAGAATGAATACACCACCCACTTTCCATAGAAATAAAATAGCACTTGATGGTGGGGGAGTATGTAACCAAAATGTGAAATTTAGAAATGTATTTTAAACACCTCATTCTTTATGTTTCTCTTGTTATTTCTTTCCTCTCTCTTCCTAACTCCTACTCCTTCATACTTTTCCTCTAGGCCCTCCCTTACACTGCAGCCTTGTGACCCATGCCTGATTATCTAATTAGGTTTTTGCCTGAGAAATTCCAGAGGCTAATCTTGAAACAAACCAGACAGGGGGAGCTACGATTGTGGAAGTTTCTCAATTGAGGAGAGTCACAGACAACTGGTCCACCACTGGGCCATGGTCGAAATGATGGCAGCCCACATTCCAGACAGTTGATAACCCAAGATAAACCATCAAAATAGAGATGCACAGACCCTACATCCTATAGCACACCAAGATATTTCCCATACAAAGTTTCCCTTTAAAAGCCCCATGGTAAAACTGACCGTCTGAGATGGCGTTTGCAACTTTAGTCTGCCTCAGGACTGCCAGCTCTTGAATAAAACCTATTTTTCCTTCCACTAACTCTTACATTTCAAATTTGGATTTTAGGTGACAAGTAGAAGACTTGGGTCCAGTTACAATTTTTCACATTTTACACATATTATAAAAATATTTTTGGCAGTTCCTTAATATTTGATTGGAATAATTTTGAAAAGATAAAATGAACAGATGAGAAAGAAAAGTTGTATTTTCAAAGGCCTAAATTTATCTCAAATCTAGTACATACTATATATGTTAGCAAGCCTCAGATTGCAAGGAACAGTTACATGAAAGTTACCACAGGCAACCAGGGAGTACGATAAGGATACAAGAAGACCGATGAGAGACTCAACAGCTGCAAAACCATAACCAACAGAGAACTGGAATGCAATTCGGGACACAACATCATCTACTGTGATCTAACAGGAACCCTTTGACATGGCTGCCACTCCAACTTCTTGAACATGGACATCTATTAACCCATAATTATTCTCATATTTTCCTCTCTCTATGTAACATATTTATGAGTTAAAATTCCAACAGAAAAGATTTGACTATATTGGCTTTTACCAATCAATACAGAATACCTATATTGGGCAAAATTCTCATGCCCAGCCCATCATAGGTCTTTGGCTCTCTAACAGCTTAAGACTGGGTACTAGAGATATGAATATGGCTATAATGGCAGAACTACTTCTAGTTACCTTCTCTGTAAGGCACAACCAACACTCAAAGCGCCATAGACAATACTCCGATAAAACAATTCTGACTTACATCACTAGAGATGATGGTTTAGAATAATAACTTTTACATTTGTGTATGTGTATTCCTCATTTTCAGGGAAAGGATTAATTCCTTTGATTGCTCTCAATATGGCACATACAAAGTATAGTATGACTATCCCAAGTAATTTTATTCCCACTAAATCTGAAAAAAATTTACTATCAAAGCCTAAATATTTTTGTTCAATGTAATAATGCATTCTACAATACATACTCATAAATATATTAATGTATAGCACTAACTAACTAAGACATTAAAAATTTACCAAACCTCACACTATGCACGTATTGTTAATCTATTCATAGGCTACCTCTTTCAAGTCCCATTTAGATGCCACTATCTGCTTTCCTCTAGATATTTACTGTGACTGCAGAAGAAAACATATCCAGCAAATCCATCAACCAAATGAGGAGAAAATTAAGATATTTTCAGACATCCAAAGACTCAAGTAATTTATCAACCTTGAACTTGTTCTCAGGAAGTTACTGAAGCATGTATCCTACAAAATCAAGGTAGAAGGCATAGAATCCAGGAAATAGGATGTCTAGTAGAGGGAAGAGGCATTGGTCTTTGTGTGAAGGTCTTTGTGTAATGAATTCTTTCAAGTATTGAATGTATGAAAAGACCTTATTTCACTTTGTTTTCACAAGATATTTTTGTTGTATACAGAATTATAGATTGGCAGATTTTATTTTTTGATACTTTAAAATATTGTTTCACTGTCTTCCAGCTTATCTTGTTTCATTTGAAAAATCTGATCTCATCCTGGTCCTTCTTCCTCTGTAAGTAATGTGTCTTTTTCTCAGGCTATATAAAGATTTTCTCTTTATTAATGGCTTTAAGTAATTTAATTATAATGTGCTTTGGTATAATTTTCTACATATTTCTTTCATTTAGAATGTGTTGATGTTTTAGAGTTTGTGTGTTTATAGTTTTCATCAAATTTGGAATTTCTTGGCCATTATTTCTTCAAATATGTTTGATCTCCAAAATGACCTTCACCCTTGTCTTCAATCAGACACATAATAGGCCATTTGAGGGTAACCCTACAGCTTGATGATGTGAAATAACTCCTGTGAGCCCTATATAAGCACATAATTATCAGACTTGCCAAGGTTGGCATGAAAGAAAAAAAATCGTAAAGGCAGCTAGAAAGAAAGAACAGACCACTTACCAGAGTAGCAGCAGACCTCTCAGCAGAAAGCTTACAAGCCAGAAGAGATCGGAGGCCCATTTTCAACATTCTTAAAGAAAAGCAATGCCCACCAAGAACTGTTACCCCACCAAACTAAGCGTCATAAATGAAGAGAATAAAATTCTTTCCCAGATGAGTAATGCCTAAGGAAATTTGTCATCTCCAGACCAGTCCTACAAGAGATGCTTAAGGGAGTTCTAAACATTGAAGCAAAAGAATGATACTACCTAACAGAAAGGTACATGTAAGCACAAATCAATCACAAAGTCTAGAACAGAAAGCAATTTCTTATCAACAATATGACAGGTACAAATCCTCACATATCAACAGCTAAGTTGAATATTAACAGACTGAAGAGATCACTTAAAAGGCATAGACTGGCAAATTGGATTTTTAAAAAAACTACACAATCTATCCTTTTGTTGTCTTCAGGAAACTCATCTCACTGCAAATGACATCCATAGACTCAAGGTGAAGAAAGACCTTTCACACAAATGGAAAAACTAAAAAGGGCAGAGGTCACCATTCTTATGTTGGAAAAAGCAGACCCTAAACCAATAAAAGTAAAAAAAAGGACAATGAAAGGCACTACGTAATGATAAATGGCTTAATTCATCAGCAAGAAATGTCTATCTTGAATTAAACACACTCAATATAAGAATATCCAGTTTTATAAAACAATTGCTAATTAATGTAAGAGAGGACAAAGACAGTCATAATTCAATAGTGGGAGACTTCAACACCTCACTAATAGCTTCAGACAGATCATTGAGCCAGAAAACTAACAGAGAAATCTGGGACTTAAATTTGACACTTGACCAGTTATGTCTCATAGACATCTACAGAACACTCAACACAACTACCACAGAATATACATTCTTCTCATTCATATATGGAACATACTCCATGATAGATTATATACTCGGCCATAAAATAAGCCTGAATAAATTCCAAAAAGTAGAACTCATACCAAGCATCTTCTCAGAACACGGCAGAATAAAAATAAATATCAAAACCAACAGGAATGCTCAAAAAGACAAGAAATCATGAAGTTAAACAATATGCTCCCCAATGATTTTTGAGTAAAGATAAAACTCAAGACAGAAATAAAAAGATTCCTAGACACAAAGGAAAATAAAGACACAACATACCAAAACCTCTGGGATGCCATGAAATGGTACTGAGGTTGAAATTTATAGTATTACATGCCACATCAAGAAAACGGAGAGAACTCAAGTAAACCATCTAATGTCACACCTATGGGAACTGGAAAAACAGAAACAAACTAAACCCAAAGTCTGCAGAAGAAAAGAAATAACCAAAGTAAGAGAAGAAGTAAATGAAATTGAGAACAAAAAAACAACCACACAAAGGATCAATGAATTGAAAAGCAGATTCTTTAAAAGGCTACATAAGATTGACAGATCCATGGCCAGATTAACAAAAATGAGCAAGCGAGAGAGAGAGAGAGAAACAAAATAAACACAATCAGAAATGAAAAAGATGATGTTACAACTAAAACTGAATGCAAAAGATTATCAGAGATTATTAAAAACATCTCTACATGTAAGCTAGAAAATCTAGAGGAAATGAATAAATTCCTGGAAACTCCCAAGATAGAAACAGGAAGAAATTAAAACCCTGAGCAGACCAATACAATAACAAATCAAGAAACTGATTCAGTAATTATAATAATTATTTTTAAAAACCTACCTACTAAAAAAAAGTCCCTGACCTGATGGCTTCACAGGTGAATTCTACCAGAGGTACAAAGAAGAGCCGCTATCAATCCAAGTAAAAGTTTTCCAAGCAATTGAGAAGACTCCTCCCTAATTTATTATATAAAGTCTATATCATAATGATACACATTAAAGGCAATGAAACAAGAAAGAAAGAAAACTATAGTATGATATCTCAATGAATACAGATGGAAAAATGCTCAGAAAATTTCTAGCAAGGATACACAGCACATTATGAAGATCATTCATCATGACCAAGTGGGCATCATTCCCAGGATGCAAGGCTGGTGCAAAATGCACGAATCCATAAATGTAATCCATCACACAAACCAAAAACCATATGATTATCTAAATAGATGAAGAATAAACATTTACTATAGCCCAAAACTCCTTCATGATAAAAACTCTCAAACATCGAGGCATCAAAGGATCATTCCTCCAAATAATAAAAACCATCTATGACAAAGCCTCAACCAACATCATACTTAACAGGCAGAATCTGGAAGTATCCCCCCTAAGAACCTACACAAGACAAGGATGTCCATAGTACTGGAAGTTCTAGCCAGAGTCATCAGGCAAGAAAAGGAAATTAAAGGTATCCAAATAGGAAACAAGGAAGTTAAATTATACCTCTTCACAGATGATATGATTCTAAATGACTTCAGTAAAGTCTTGGGATACAAAATCAACACTCAAAAATCAATTGCATTCTTATACACCAACAACAAGTAATCTGCGAATCAAATTAAAAATATAATCCCATTCACAATAGGCACAAACAAAATAAAATACCTCAGAACACATCTAATCAAAGAAGGAAAAACCTATACAAAAAGAGCTACAAGATACTGCTTAAAGACGTTAAAAATGACACAATAAAATGGAAAGGTACCCCATCCCTGTGGATTAAAAGAATCAATATTGTTAAGATGTCCACGCTACCCAAAGCAATCTACAGATTCGACACAATCCTTATCAAACTACCAGCAACATTTTTCACAGATCTAGAAAAGACAATACTTAAATTCATATGGAAGCAAAAAAGAGCCCAAATAGCCAAAACAATTGTAAGTAAAAGAAACAAAGTCAGAGGCATCACACTGCTAGACTTCAAATTTTATTATGAAGCTATAGTCACCAAAACAGCATAGTACTTGGACAAAACTAGACACATAGACCAATGGAACATAATTGAGAATCTGGCAAAAAGACCACTGACCTACAACAAACTCATCTCTGACACAGCCAACAAAAACAAGCATTTGGGAAAGGACACCTTCCCTATTCGACAAATGGTGCTGGGTAAACTGGCTACTCACACAGAAAAATAAAACTGAACCCCTACCTGCCACTATATGCAAAAATTAACTCAAAACTGATCCAAGACTTAAAACACAAGATCTCAAATTGCAAAAATATTAAAATAAAATGTAGGAAACACCCCCCTGGACAACAGCCTATGCAATGAATTCATGACCAACTCCTCTAAAGCAAATGCAAGAAAAATTAAAATTGACAGATGGGGCCTTATCAAGCTAAAAAGCTTCTCCACAGCAAAAGAAACCATTAAAGAGTATACAGATAACTCAAAGAATGGGAGAAAATATTTGCAAACTATGCATCTGATAAAGGCCAAGTATCCAGAATTTATAAGGAACTCAAACAAATCAATTAAAAAAACAACCTCATTAAAAAGTGTGCAAAAAACATGAACAGCCACTTCTCAAAGTTCTAACAAACATATTTTTTAAAAATTCAACATCATTTATCATCAAAGAAATATAAATCAAAACTACAATGAGACATCATCTCCTACCAGTCAGAATGACTATTACTAAAAAGTCAAAAAACAGATGATGGCGAGGCTGTGAAGAGGGAATGCTCGTACCTGCTGGTGGGAATGTAAGATAGTTCAGACCCTGAGGAAAGGAGTTTGGAGATTTCTCAAAGAATTATCATTCAATCCAGCAATCTCACTACTGGGTATATATCCAAAGGAGCATAGAATCGTTCTACCAAAAATACAGCTGTATCCATATGTTTATCACAGCACTATTCACAATAGCAAGAACATGGAACCAAACCAGGTACCCATCAACAGTGGACTGGACAAGGAAAAGGTGGTACATATATTCCATGGAATACTATGTAGCTATAAAAAAAAAACAAAATCATGGCATTTGCAGCAGCACGGATGCAGCTGGAGACCATTATTCCAAGTGAATTATTACAGAAACAGAAAACCGATACCACATGTTTTCACTCATAAGTGGGTACTAAACTGGTCACAAAGGAGCACAAAAATAGGAACAGACACTGGGCACTACTAAGGGGGAGAGGGAGAAAGGAAGAATAAGAGCTGCAAAATCACCCATTGGGTCCCATACTCATGGCTTGGGGGTGGGCTCAATGGAAGCCCAAATCTTGCCATTACACAATATACCTGTGTAATACTTTCACATGTACCCCTTGACTCTAAAATAAAATAAAATTTTTTAAAATCTCCAAATAATTAGAAATCTAAAAATATACTTCTAAATAACACTTGCAACACAGAGAAAAAATAATTTAGAAAATATTTTATTTACATACAGTTTTTTAAAATACAAAATTTGTGAAATGTGGCCAAAACAGTGCTTACAAAAAAATTCGCCAGGCATGGTGGCTCATGCTTGTAATCCTAGCACTTTGAGAGGCCAAGGCAGGAGGACTGCATGATCCTAGGAGCGCAAGACCAGCCTGGGCAACATGGTGAGATCTTGTCTCTACAAAAAAATCAAAAATATGTGCCTGCAGTCCCAGCTACTTGGGAGGCTGAGGGAGAAGTTTCACCTGACCCAGGAGGTCGAGGCTGCAGTGAGCCATGATTGTACCATTGTACTCCAACCTGAGCGAGAAAGTAAGATGCTGAGTCTGGAAAATAAAAAATTTATAGCACTAAAAATATATATATTAAAAAAGAAGAAACAACTGAAATCATGACCTGAGTGTCCATCCTAAGAACCTATAAAAATAAGAACAAGTAAAACCAAATGAAAGCAGAAGAAAACAATAAAGATATAATCAGAAAGCAAAAAAGTTAAAACCAATGAAAAAATTTATAGAGAAAAATCAACAAAATCTAAAGATGATTATCTAAAAAGATGAAAATTAACAAAGCACTCATCAGACAGACCAAGAAAATTATCAAATTATCAATTTCAGAAATGAATGAGAATATCACTCCAAATCCTACACACATTAAAAAGAGAATGCAGAGATTTTACGAAAAATTTTGACCATAAGTTCAACACATTAGATAAAAAAGATAAACTCTTCAAAAAGATGCAAGCCACCAAAGCTAATTCAAGGCAAAATAGAAAGCCTGAGTAGTAGTATATCTTTTAAAGATATTGACTTTATAGTTTAAAAATCTTCTGACAAAGGAAATTCCAGAACCAGATGACTTCACAGGCAATTTATACCAAACATTTAAAAAATAAATATAGCTGGACGTGGTGGCATGCGTCTGTAGTTCCAGCTACTTGGAAGGCTGAGGCCGAAGGATCATCTAAGCCCAGCAGGTCGAGGTGGTGATGACTGTGAGAGTGTCACTGCACTCCAGCCTGGGCCACAGATAAGACTCCAACTCAAAAAAAAAAAAAGAAAAGAAAAAGAAAGAAATAGTTGGGCATGGTGACTCTCGCCTATAATCCCAGCACTTTGGGAGGCAGAGACGAGAGGACTGCCTGACCCCAGGGGTTCAAGACTAGCCTAGGCAACTTGGCAAGACCTCATCTACATAAATCAAAAATCATCTACAATAAATCAAAAAATTAGCTGGGCGTGGTAGTATGCGCCTGTAGTTCCAGCTACTAGGAAGGCTGAGGCGGAAGGATCACCTGAGCCCAGCAGGTCAAGGCTGAGGTAACCATGAGGCATGCCACTGCACTCCAGCCTGGGTAACAGTGAGACTCCAAAAAAAGAAAAAAAAGAACTAAATAATACAAATTCTTTACAAACTCTTCCAGGAAATTCAACAGAAGTGAACACAATCCAACTTACTCTATAAGGCCAGCATTAACCTCATAACAAACCCAGAAAAAGATATTACAAGGAAACTACATATCAAGAGCCTCATAGACAAAAAACAAAATTCTTCAACAAGCAAATCAAATCCAACAATAAATTAAAAAGATAATGTATCAAGACCAATTGGAGTTCACCTCACAAATGCAGCATCCAAAACATTCCACAATCAATCAATGCCAAAGGAAATAAAAACTTATGCCCACTTCAAAAACTGCACATGAATATTTCCAGCAGTGTTATTCATAACTGGCTAAAACTTAGAAGCAACCAAGATGTCCTTCAATAAGCAAATGGTGGTTTTAACAATATAACAGAATATTAGTTGGCAATAAAAAGAAATGAGCTATTATTATGCCACAAAAAGACATGCAAAAAACTTAAATGCATATTACTAAGTGAAAGAAGTCAATTTGAAAAGATTATATACTATATGATTCCAACTATATGATGTTCTGAAAAAAATCAAAACTATGGAGATGGTAAAAAGGTCCTTTTGCTAGGGGTTTGGTGAGAGGGAGAAAGAAAGGGAACATTAATGCCAGATACCAATAATAGGAGAAACTGCTGTGGGATGAGGGGACAGGGTATACCTAAATAGTTTCCACTCAATTTTTCTGTAAACCTAAAACTGTTCTAAAAATAGTCTATTAATTTTTAAAAAGTCAATCAATATAATTCACCAAATGATCATCTCAATAGAAGTAAAAAAAAAGAGCACACAAATATATGACAAAATTAATATTCATTCACACACACATACACAAAGATCCCTCAGCAAATTAGGAACAGTAGGGAACTTTTGTTAACCTTATAAAGGGTATCTAAAAAAAAAAAAATTATACCCAACACCATACTTAACAATGAAAGACTAAATATTTTTCTCCTAAAATAGAGAACAAGGCAAATATTTCTATGCTTACCACTCTTATTCAACATAATGCTGACCAGGTGTGGTGGCTCTCACACCTGTAATTCCAGCACTTTGGGAGGCTGATGCAGGAGGACTGAGCCCAGGAGTTTGAGAACAGCCTAGACAACAAAGTGACTGACTGTCTACAAAAAAATT
>CAUYQG010221272.1:0-18950 GCA_963574415.1 Tarsius wallacei
ACTAGCCGGGCACGGTAGCGCGTGCCTGTAGTTCCAGCTACTTGGAAGGCTGAGGCGGAAGGATCGCCGGAGCCCAGTGGGTCGAGGCTGCAGTGGCCGGGAACGGCTACTACACTCCAGTCTGGGCGACAGAGTGAGACTCCAACTAAAAAAAAAAATTAAAAATTAAAAACTAGCAGGACATGATAGTGCATGCCAGTAGTTCCGGCTATTTGGAAGGCTGAGGCTGAAGGATCGCCGGAGCCCAGCGCGTGTGGACGCTGGCAGACCATGAGCGTGCCACTGCACTCCAGCCTGGGCGACGGAGTGACACGCCAACTCAAAAAATAAAATTATCCTTTAAAGTGTAAAGTCCAGTGGTTTTTAGTATACTTACAAGGCTATGCAGCCATTACCACTGTTTAATTCCAGAATATTTTCATCACCCAAAAAAGAAACCCTAGAGCCATTAGCAGTCATTCCCCATTCTCCCCTCTCCCCAACCCCTGGCAGCTGCAAATCTAGTTTCTGTCTCTGTGGATTTGCCTATTCTGGACATTTCCCAGAAGTGGAATCATACAATATGTGGTCTTTTGTGTCTGGCTCCTTTTACTTAACATGTTTTCAAGGGTCATCCATGTTGTAGCATGTATCAGCACTTTCTACTTATGGCTGAAAAACATTTTATTATATGGAGAGACCATGTTCTGTTTAGCTATTCATAGTCGATAAACATTGTTTTTTCCCACTTTTTGGCTACTATGACCACTGCTGGTATGAACATTCACAGCACACGTTTTGGTGTGAAGATATGTTCTTAGTTCGCTAGGTGTGGAATTGCTGGGTTACATGGTAACTCTTTAACTTTCAGGAATTGCCGAACCATTTTACCACAGGAGCTGGACATGTATCCCATCAGCAATGGATGAGGGCTCCAATTTTTCCACATCGTTGCTGCTTGTTATTGTCTATCTTTTTTTATCATGGCCATCCTAGTGAGTGTGATGTGGTGTTGCATCGTGACTTTAATCTGCATTTACCTAATGACTAATAATGTTGAGCATCCCTTTATGTGCTTATGGACCATTTTTGTATCTTTCTTGGAGAAATGTCTATTCAAGTTGTTTGCCCATTTTTACATTAGGTTGTCTTTTTTCTTGTGTTGTAAGGGATTTTATGTGTTTTAGAGACCAGATTCTTATCAGATATATGATTTGCAAATATTTCCTCCCATTCTGTGGGTCCTCTTTTCACTTTCTTGATGGTGCCCTTTTAAAATTTTTATGAAGTTTTACATTTTGATGAAGTCTAATTTTTCTATTTGAAATTTTGTCTCTTGGGCTTTCATGTCATATATAAGGCTTTGTTTAACTCAAGGTCATGGAGATTTGCTCTTATTATGCTCTTCAAAGATCTTTAAAATCTTAGCTCTAGAATTTATATCTACGATTCATTTTAAGTTAGTTTTTGTGTGTGGTATGAAAAGGGGTCCAATTACATCTTTTGCATGTGGCTATCAGGTTGTCTCAGCACCGTTCGCTAAAAAGATGATTCTTTCCCCATTGAATTGTCTTGGCACCCAGGTCCAAAATCAATTGACCACACCCATGAGGGCTTATCTCTCTTTTTTTTTTTTTTAAAGATGTGGGGTACAAGTCAGGGTTAGGTATACAAATGTGTATTATGCAGGTACCCTTGTTGTTGAGTCCTCCTCCCCTGGCAGATTCCCACTACTGCCAATCCTTTCCTTATAGTATCACGATAATTGCTCAAGGTCCACTTATGAGTGAGAACATGTGCTACTCAGGTCTTTGTTTCTGTGAAAGATCACTCAGTATTATAGACTCTAAGTCCATCCAAGTTGCTGTGAAGTTTATAATTTTGTCCTTCTTTATGACGACGTAATATTCCATCATGTATATGTACCACATTTTTTCATCCAGTCCTCTTTCGATGGGCAGCACGGTTGGTTCTACTGTGAACAATGCTGCAATAAACATGCGTGTGCAGATTATCTTTTTTATAGAGTGATTTGAGTTCCTCAGGGTATATTCCCAGTAGGGGGATTGTGGGGTTGTATGGAAGGTCAATTTTTAGATCTTTTAGGAATCGGAGGGCTTCTCTTTGGACTCTCAGTTCCATTTCAGTGATCTCTATGTCTATCCTAATGGCAGTATCACACTGTCTTGATTACTGTAACCTTGTAGAGTATTTGAAATCAGGAAGTATGAGACTTCCAACTTTGTTCTTTTGCAACAATGGCTTGGACTACATGTGCTTTTTAAAGTTAACCATCCATTCTGTATTAAATTGTCTAGAAATGAACTTTTTCCAAGCAGGTGACTGTCTATCCCAGTTTTTTTATTTTGCTTTTTGTTTTTGTTTTTGTTTTTGTTTGAGTTGGAGTCTCACTCTTGCCCAGACTGCAGTGCAGTGGCCGCTCCCGGCCACCGCAGCCTTGACCTGCTGGGCTCCGGCGATCCTTCCGCCTCAACCTTCCAAGTCGCTGGAGCTACAGGTGCACGCTACCACACCCGGCTAATTTTTGATTTATTGTAGAGATGAGGTCTCGCCAAGTTGCCCAGGCGGGTTTCGAATCCGCGGGCTCAGACAATCCACTCACCTCAGCCTCCCAAGGTGCGGGATTACAGGCTGAGCCACTGAGCCCGGCTTGTTTTTTGTTTTTTTAGTAGGAACCTCATTCTGTCGCCCAGGCTGGAGTGCAGTAGCATGCTCATGGCCACTGCAGCCTCTGCCCACTGGGCTCAGGCAATCCTTCCACCCCAGCCTCCAAAGTAGCATAGCTGGAATTACCGGTGTGTGCCACCAAGCCCACCAATATTTTTATTTATTGCAGAGACAAGGTCTCACCAAGTTGCCCAGGCTGGTCTCAAATCCCTGGACTCAGGCAATCCTCTCACCTCTGCCTCCCAAAGTGCTGGAATTACAGGTGTGAGCCATCATGCCCTGTTCATCCCAGTTTAAAAACAAATACTATGTAACTTAGTAGCATGGCTTTAAAAACTGTATGAAACGTGTAGGATGACTTCATGAGCTTTTAACTGCCAGCCGTGTTTCTGCCCATTCTCAGTCTCTGCTCTCCAAGAGACAAGGTCCATACCAGAATAACTGAGCTGGGGTTTAGGTGCCCCTCTGCACCAAGCTGGATCATTTTATTTATGTATCATGTTTTGGCTTAAAATCAGAGATCTGTAAATACAGAAAAGAGGACTTTATTTCTTGAAAAGGGTTGCAACCTGCAGGCCTCCAGCTGAGAACAAAAGCAGATCCTTAGAAAGTGGAAGGATGAAACAAGAATTTATGCTGAATGGGTTGGCTAAAACCACCTATTCGGTGGGTTATAGGAGGAGCGATGAATATTCATGAGAGGGTCACACACATGCATAATAAGCAAATATACCTATTACACCCCATGTTCACTTTGGGGTGGAGACTTCATATTAAAATGCGTTGAAATCAGGCTCTGTAAGTCCAAGGTGAACCTCGGGACACAAAACCACTTCGTGTGCAGCCTCAGTAAACAGGCCAAAACCAGTCTGCAAGTTGGTGCTCAAAAATCAGGAAAAAAATGCATTGCGAAACTGGTCAGTTGCATGTCAAAACTGCAAAAGGAGTGGGGAGTTCAGCCAGACTCAACCAACAGGTGGAGGAGTATGTCTTCAGTTATTCGTTTTTTCAGAGCAGGTTTCTGTTTAACTCCTAGGAAATATCGGTTAGTGAGAAAGGAGGTGTACTGAGGCATGACCGACCCCCCCCCTCCTGTCATGGCCAGGAAACTTAGTTTTTAAAGTTTTCTGGGACCTCTTTGGCCGGGAGCGATCTGTTCAGTCTGTGGGAGGGCAGAAGGGGGACTTCAGATTTTATTTTATTTTATTTTATTTATTTTTTTTTTTTTTGAGTTGGAGTCTCACTCTGTCGCCCAGACTGGAGTGCAGCGGCTGCTCCCAGCCACCGCAGCCTCAACCTGCTGGGCTCCGGCGATCCTTCGGCCTCAGCCTTCCAAGTAGCCGGAACTATAGGCGCGCGCTACCACGCCCGGCTAGTTTTTGATTTATTGTAGAGATGAGGTCTTGCTTGCCCAGGCGGGTCTCGAACCCGCGGGCTCAGGCAATCCACTCACCTCAGCCTCCCAAAAGCGCGGGATTACAGGCTGAGCCACCGAGCCCGGCCAGATTTTATTTTTATTTTACATGTTTTTCCCCAAGCCACGGCAGCCTGGGGGCAAATAGAAGCACAAAGTTGTCCCAGTAATTTCGTGGTCGCAGGCTCCATCGGCTTCCCTCTGCTCTCTCTGCCCAGTGCTTCCAGCTCAGATACTGCTGCAAACAGCAGAGGCCCAGTGCTGTGACCACTCTGCCCCTCCTGAAATCACTGCCTGGAGCGGGTCTGACTGGGATAGCGAGATTTCCCAGGGCTTGATGGACAGGCTTGACCCCGTACCTCCTTAGAACTTTTATCTCATGTATGCTTTATGCCCCGTTTCAAGATCTTTCTGGAGTCTAGTGGATCCTCCAGTGATAATCAAGGATGTGGATTTTATTTCATTGCCAATCTATGGGTACACTGAGCCAGCAGAATGAATTAATCCATAAGGAGTAGTCAGAAAACTACTTTATATTCCCGCCACCAGCCCCACTCACCATTGCCCACTCAAAGCCCCTCTAGAGGTCAGTTCTTCTGACCCTCCTGGATGAAATCTAGGATGGATCCCATAACTTTTCCAGGCGCCCTCAGATAATAAATATTCTGGTCATCTAGACACAAGAGATACTTCATTTTAGCCATTGAAGGTCCCAGCTTGTGTATTAGTCAGACTCTGGGCTCCATTTGAAGGTAAAGCACCTTCCTACCCAGCTTCCAGGCGAAAGTGGGCAGTTGACAAAGGGATGTGTCTCTTTGCTGTTTTCCTGCCTGGCGTTCCTTTAACAATTTCCAGCTCCTCCAGTCTGAAGCAGGGGGAGAGAGGCTCTTTCTTCACCGGCCTGGATGGACCTGGGGATGGGTTTCTCGCCTAGAACTGACTCTGTTTTGGAGTATCCATGACAGGTCGCTGAAGGAAACTCCTCTCTTCCTCCTCATGGGAGTCTCTCACCCAAGATTTCCCTGAAAGATAAAAGGGGTGCACCAACTCATGTAGGCTGAATGGGCCTCCCCAAAATGTGCATGTGGAAGTCCTGGCCCCCAGCACCCCAGAATGTGACTATATTTAGAGATGGGGCCTTTAAGGAGGTAATTAAGTGAAACTTAGGCCATTAGGGTGGGTCCTGATCCAATCTGGCTGGTGTCCTTATAAGAAGAGGAAATTTGGACACAGAGAGAGACACCAGGGCTGCGTGTGCAGAGGGACCACCCTGTAAAGAGGCAGCAAGAGGGTGGTTGTCTGCACCAAGGAGCAAGGCCTGGAGCACAGCCTTCCCTCCCAGCCCTCAGGAGGAGCCAACCCTGTCAGCACCTTGATCTTGGACTTCCAACCTCCAGAACGGTGAGACTATAAATTTCGGTTGCTTAAGCCCCTCTAGTCTGTGGTTCTTTGTTATGGCAGCCCTAGTAAATGAACACACAGCCCTTCCTCAGCATTTGGGCATCTAGGGGGAGCCCCCACCTTCTGCTAAGGCCTCCTCATCCCTTCAAAAGACATCCTGGGCAGGACTGGAGGCCAAGCCTTAATTCAAGCCCAGATGGACTCTCTCTTGCATGTGGCGCCATCTGATACACCTAGCACACTTGATCCAAGCATGACAGAAGATCACGGGTTACCCTTGGCCCCTAATCTGCTGTCCCAAGCAGCTTCGATCCCCACAACTGTGAGTGATAGAACATTATGTTCCCCAAACAGCAGAAGCCCAGGCCAAGCTTTCTACACAGCCCCCCTCATTAGATTTGAGGTGACACAGAAATGCCCTAGAGCAGAGGGAGGATTCTCAGCACACTACCTTTTCCTCTCCTTAAGTCGAGCCCTTCTTGGGGCCTCTCCAGCTCCCTTCATAGGCCTGAAGTAGGTAATAGTTCAGGGCCTGAACCACAGTTCTCCAACATCTCTGTTGCCAGCCCTACTTAGTGGGTCTTACCTCACTGTGGGATGCGGGAATAGTTAGCATCTATGGCCCCAAGGACTTCTCGGGGGAAAAAAGTCCTATTTCAGCCTCCTGGGTGGTTTCAAGCAAGGACTAATGAGACCATGGAGTTCGTCTCCCTGTGGCCACCCTTCAGACAGAGAATGGGAATGTAAAATGGTATAACTGCTCTGGAAAACAGTTTGGCAGTTCCTCAAAAAGTTAAACATAGAGTTACCGTATGACTCAGCAATTCCAATCCGTGGTATATACCCAAGAGAACCGAAAACATTTATTCACGTAAAAATATGTACATGAAATCTTCAGAGCAGTTTCATTCAGAGTAGTCCCCCCCCAAAAAGTGGAAACGGCCCATCAACTGGTAAATGGATAAACAAAATGGGTATACCCATAGAGTGCAATAAAAAAGGAACACAAATACATGCTGCAACATGGATGAACCTTGAAAACATGGTGGTAAGTTCAAGAAGGTAGACACAAAAGGTCACATGTTGTATGATTCCATGTATAGGAAATGTCCAGATTAGGCAAAGCCAGAAAAACAAAAGTGGATCGGTGGTTGTCAAGGGTGGGGGGAGGGGAGAATCGAGAGTGACTGCTGATGGATACAAGGTTTCTTTTGGAGGTGATGAAATGTCTGGAGTTAGACATACCCTTGTGAATACGCTAAAGATCACTTAACTCTACACTTAAAAAGGGTGAACTTCATGAGATGTGAATCATATCTCAATTTTAAAAGTAGTCAACATTTATTTAGACTTAACACTTCCCAGTTGTTTTGTTGTTTCTTGTATCACACTTCTTCTTGAGTTAATTCTTCTTTCAAATCAGATCTGAGGATGGAAAATTTTCGAATCCTTCCATATGTAAAAATATCTCACTGTGCCCTCACGCTTGTGTCATAATTTCACTTGCCATGGAATTCTAATGCAGGAGTATTTCTGAATTAGAATTTGCTCCATTTTCTTCTTGCATTCAGTGTCATCTTTATAGTAATATGTTTCACCTCTCCCCAATTCCCTGTCCATAGAGGCATTTGGGGTTTTTTCTTTATCCTGGTGTCTGAAGTGTCACTGTGACATGCCTTGGTAAGACCGCATGGCTCAGACTTTCTGAAGGGACATTCTGCATGCTGGGGATCTGTGTTCCTTCTCACCCCACCTAATTTGGTTTCTGAGAGTGCCTTGGACATCTGGACTCCACCTTGCTGGGAGCCTCACCAAGGCTGCTACCCTACTTGGCTAGCCAGCTCTGGTTACCCTGTTCATTCCTGCTGGTTGCTTTACCATGTCTCTGCTCAGATGTCCAGTGGGACCCGCAGATATCTCACCTCCCTGTTGGCTGTTTTTGGCCTTTGTTGTCTCAGCCACACCCATGAATTTAGTGTGTCCTTAATTCCGCTCTGCCATCCTGAGTACTTTCACTGTGGCACTCATACTTGTCTTCACTCTGGGAACCACTACTGCTCTGAGTATATGCTCTCCTCCGTTCTTTCTGTCTTGTCTTCAAAAATTCTGTTAGATGAATGTTGGATACTGTAGGGTTCATTTTCCAATTCCCTTGATCATTTTTTGTACTTCCTGTCTCCTTGTCCATTTCTGCTATTCTGAGAGCATTCCATAACTCAGCCTTTCAACTTATTCTCTTATCATCTTTGATGCTTCTGCCCATCTACAGAGATTTTTATTTCAATCATCACATTTTTCATTTCCAAGATCTCTAAAACGTTCTGTTTTATGAGTGTAATATCATTTTATTTTTCTCTGAGGATTCTAATTATATATGTGTCAAATTCATGTTCCGTTTGCTCTGTTGACTCTGCTTCTTTGGAGGTAAACGCTTCCATTTGTTGGCAGGTGATCCTTCTTTTAGGGACTTTTTTTCAAGTATTTAGGGGTAACTGTCTGTGTGCTCAACTCCCAGTTTGGGTGGCAGCCTGACCACCAATGCTCTTTCTAATTCCTGCATCTGGCCTCCTGGATGGAGAAAGCACCCATCCCTTCCGGCAGCCTCTCCATCCCAACCGTCTGAATCCTCTGCTCCATACTGGGAGCTCACACCTCTGTGACCTGCTCCTGGCCTGACGGTGCAGAGGTAGCTGCGCCTCCATGATATTCCAAGTCGTTATCTCCCAGGGATCCCCCAATATTTTTGAACTCCAAACTTGTCCCTTCCTGAAGCAGCCCCTTCCCTTTCTAGTGCTGCATATCCTCTGGACTGTGATTTCCTTCCTTATGATGATCCCAGGCTTCTTCCATCTTTCAGATGCCTCAAAGCTCCTGGGCGTCTTCGGGCACCCCTTCTTGATTTTTAGTGCAGTCATAGGCTTTATTATGATTATTCTTTCTGTATGACCACGATCTTCTCCTTCCTTTGATAACATCAAGCCCTGATGTTTTCCAGGGGCAGAAGAATTTCCATGTAAGACTCAGACTTGATGCAACTCAGACTTCCTGCATGCCAGTGATCTGTGTTCCTTCTCATTCCACCTCACTTGCTTTCTGAGGGTGCCTTGGACGTCTGGACTCCACCTTGCTAGGAGCCTCACTGAGGTTGCAAACCCACTGGCTGCCGCCCTACTTGGCCAACCAGCTCTGGTTCCCCTGACCTTACTGGTTCACCTTGCTGTTTGTTCCTGCTGGCTGCTTTACCAATTCTCTGCTCAGTGTATCCAGTAGGGCCTAGGGCAGATCTTTCCACCGTGCCTGCTGTTTTAGCTTTTGTTGTCCCAGGCACATGCATGAGTCTAGTGTGAGGTGAATTTTTGGCATGCATCCCTAATTTAGCCTTAAAGAGAACCCCTGAAGGCAGAAATGTCCTCTCTATCACAGACCATGTTGAAACCATTTCTACCCTGGCCTTGAAAGGGTTGAACTCAGAAGCCAAGTCAGCTGGTGCCAACCCACTGCTGGTCAACACAGTATATCCTAGCTGGGTATAAACCAGGATGCTATCCCAAGAACAAAAAGCAGAAGCCAGACTCAAGAGTTGGACCAGCAACAAGGAACTTGACTATGGGAAGAGCCTGGGGGTGGGGGGAGGTTGGCCTTAGCCAGGAGAAGGGAAGATTGGGGGTAGGGAGCAGGTAAAGGGGTGTAGTCCTTCCTGCCAGACCCATTCTAAATGAGCCTACTGACCTGGAGGGCACTTCTACATACAGTCCCTGTGCCCTTAAGGAACAGCCATTCAGTCTGGGACATTTCAAATGTAGGACATGGAGACATCTCGGTTGGTGACTGATGTCATCTCAGTGTACTGAGGATTTTATGTGGTCAGTATAACAAGACCCTTGGCAAGGGTCCAGGGTGCTGAGTGGACAGACAGACATATGAGCCTGGCCGCTGGACTACAGGACCAGCCCCTTAGGGAAGTGAAGGCAGAGACGGCCACATACTGTGGCTTACAAAGTGCTAGGAAGACCACTGTCCCTTCCTCAGTGACCAAAAACTCCGGGAAGTCCACCTCCCAGCTCCTCTTTGTAAAAAGCCCATATTCCCCCTTCACACAGGAGTCCCTGGCACAAACAGGACATCCTATCACTCTGTCTTCTTCCTGATTGGCAAGAGGAGACCATTGCTCCAGCACCTGCTGCCTAACCAGCCACTGACCTGAAGTTGTTTGCCTGTAAAATGAGACCTGGATCCCTGAGAGGGTTGGCATTATGTGAGGACTCGTGGTCTGTCCTCTCTCTCCACGCAGGCGGTGCTGGAGTCTAAGCGGAGACTCCCCAACGGATGAACGTCGCAGCCTCCCTGGGAGGGTTCAACATGTTTATCTTAGGCTTGAGGTTGTAATTATGATTTAGCGGAATGCCACTTCATAATGTCTTTTTCTTCGTTTCATGTAAATTAAGTTCCCGGTGCACATGGGAATGCGGGTGTCTCTACTCCAAAGGGGAGCTGTAGAATTCATTAGTTATTGTCTGGGAAGGGCTGTGCAGAAAAATGCTCTTCAGAAATGCAAGGTATTATTATTAGGTGCCTTCAATTTGTAAATCATCTTGAATGGGCTGTTTGGTTTTATTCTGTTTTGTTGGGATATGAAAACGATCGCTTCAAATCCTGCATTCAGCAATGGCCAGTACACATATCAAAGGAAACATGGAAAATGCAAACGCAACTTTTCCAATTACACTGACTTACTCCAAGAGGGGTTTGGGAAGCACTAATGATTCCAGCTGAGGAGTCTGATGGCCAGGGGCTGGAGCCACTAAATAACACCTGTGACCTTGACCAAGTGCATTAACGCCAGGCACGGTGGCTCACGCCTGTAATCCCAGCACATTGGGAGGCAGAGGTGAGAGGACTGCATGAGTCCAGGGGTTCAAGACCAGCCTGGGCAACTTGGTGAGACCTCGTCTCTACAATGAATCAAAAGATTAGCCAGCTGTGGCAGTGTGTGCCTGTAGTTCCAGCTTCTTGGAAGGCTAAGGGGGAAGGATCACCTGAGTCTAGCAGGTCAAAGCTGCAGTGGTCATGAGCATGCCACTGCACTCCAGCCTGGGTGACAAAGTGAGACTCCAACTCAAAAAAAAAGAAAAGAAAAAGCGCATTAATTTCTCTGGGCCGTGGTCTCCACCGTGGGAAGTTCAGGCAGATGAGCTAGACGATCGCTATGATCGCTTCCTACACTGGCGTTTCCTGGAATACACCTGATCACAAAATACCTGCCATTTACTAAGCCCTCACAACACACGGGACACAAGGCTGAAGGCTTCCTCTCTTGACTGAGGTTGGCTCCCATATGGGGAAACCGGGGCTGTGCAGCCTCTCCACAGTCACACAGCTGAAGGGCTGTGAGGCGGTGCTGTCAGCCTCTCCTGCACTCCACTCATGGGGCTTCCAAACAGTTCCAGCACACGACAAAGAAATCACTAAGTAAAGCAGGTATGCATTCTTCCCATTCTCCTTGCTCCTCTGTAGTCACATAAGCCAACTGCAAACTGGCCAGGAAATCTGAGAACTGTGAGGGTCTCTCATCAACTCTCTTTGCGATGTCCCTCTTTGGGGTCCCAGCCTGGTTCCCTACAACTCAGGGCAGTGGAAGGAGAGACCTACTGACTGTCACGCACACCCGAGTCCCAGAGGGAGGAGAAGGATGGAGGGAGAGAGACAGAGGAAGAGAAGAAAAGAGAAAAGAGGCAGGCAGGGAGGAAGAGAAACATAATAGAATGAAGTCTTTATATCTGCCTGGTTTCTTTTCATTCACGTGGTGTCATAAGACTGAGGAGAGGGGATCATCGGCAATACTAAAATGAATGTCTGTCGGAGATCAAAAAAATTCAGGGAGGCCCCTCCCGTCTGGTTAAATTTCCGGATAGTCTGACAGGGAACAAAGTCTAAATCTTTGCCCACCGATCCTTTCCCACTGAAATGACACTTCATGTCTATCTTTCTATGAGAGACTCTTTCTGAAAAAATGTACAAGTTTGGTCCGAGAACCTCCAAAAAATTGGCATGGCTTGAAAATTCTGTATCTGAGGTCAACAATGGAGAAGCAGAAGAGGTAATAATTTTATACCCAGAGTGCACACAAAGGTAAGATGCAAGGAGGTCTCTGAACAGGAAGAGAATTGGACAGGATGCAGACTCACGGATGCAGGCTTTTGCATGAGGAATGGTGACCCAAGTCCCTCCCGACTTTGGGAAGTCCCATGAGCCATCTTGACCTCCACAACGAATGTGAAGGGCTGTAGTGCTCTGTGCAGAGTCCCGTCCTCTTTGTTGAATGAATGAAAGAATGAACAAATTTGTAGATATTTCCTACCCTCCACATTCTTAATATCTCGAAAAATCATTTGTTTGTTTTTTGCCATGATGAGCTATTCAAGGTTTGCTGATTCATGGGCCCAGCACAAAGAAAGACGACGTATGAGCAGGATACATTTGCTCTAAACATTAAAGGGGGAAATTTACATGAGACAAATAGAGAGACAATAATTGGATGTTGGTATACTCATGATCAAAGGGAACCCTGGTCAGTGTGTTAGGTCAAAAGGCATCCTCTTCAGTTTCTCAAGACCCTGATATATTTTTATTCTGTTCAAAGAATATAAGACGTAATTTTTAGAGCAGTTTTACATTCACAGCAAAATCGAGAGGGAAGTACAGAGCTATCCCACATGCCCCCACCCTTACACATGCATAGCCTCCCCCATTGTAAAGGTCCCACACCAGAGTGGTGGATTTGTTACACATCATAATCACCCAGAGCCCACAGTTTACATGAGGGTTCACTTTTGGTGTTGTACAATTCCATGGGTTTGGACAAATGTCCCCACCATTATACTATCATATAGAGAATCTTCACTGCCCTAAAAATCCTCTGTTCTCTGCCGATTCATCCTTCCTTCCAACCCCCAAGCTTAATGATATTTTGCACATACTGGGTATTCAGTTAAGAGTTCAAGTAGCCACACAAGGAAAATGCCTGACAAGGAAAGGGCTCAATGCTTTCCTCGGCGACACGCGTGTACGCCGTCTGCAGACTCAGGTAAAGGGAATCACAAACCCTGGTGGGCAGAAGCTGGCACCACAATTGCTCTAATAAATGCATTTGTCTAAAAGACGTTACTTGAATATGCATTTCAGATTTAAATTATTAACTTTCTAATGCAGCGTTTCACTCTAAAAGGGACATTGGGTAGCTCAGGGTAAATTTTCCAATAGTATCTTTTCCCAGGTCACTATGCTAGACCCTGCTGTGGCTTGAATGTGTCTCCCAAAGTTCATATGTTGGAAACTTAATCCCCAATTTAACAGTATTGGGAGATGGAGGCTAATAAGAGATGAATGGATTAATGATGTTATCTCAGGGGTGGGTCAGTTATCTCCAGAGAGCAGGTTGTTATGAAAGGGAGTCCATCTCTTGTGCTCATGCACACAATTGCATTCTCTCTCTCTCTCTCTTCTTCTTCTTCTTCTTCTTCTTCTTCTTCTTTCCCACCCCTCCTTTCTCTCTCTCTCTCTCTCTCTAATGCACCCACTCTCCCTTCTGTCTATGCACCATGGGATGAGGCAGCAAGAAGGCCCTCACCAGAAGGCCCCTAGAGCTTGATCCTCCTACCCTCCAGAACAGTGAATCAAATAAACTTCTATTGTTTATAAATTACCTAGCCTGTGGTATTTTGTTATAGTAACACAAAGTGGACTAAGACAGACCCCTTAGCTTATCATGTTTACGTGTACCTGTTCACAAAGCAACTTGTAATTGGCTTTCACAATTTGAGCTTTCTTAACATATTTTATTAAAACCAGGGAGATTCCAGAGCTTGTGAATACAGCAAAGATCTTTAAATGCCTTAATTATTAGAAACCAAGCCATTTTAAGTGTCCTATTGGTTTTTATATATACACACAGAGGTATGTGATCTCTCCCACATCATCAGTCTCAGCTTTATAAAGAAAGGAAACACGGAGGTTAGACATATCCTTAAACCCAAAATACCTCCCTGTTCAACCAGGTGCCTAAAATAGAGATTCATATATCTGCATGTTTAAGTTTGTCTACCTCCAGAGCTCCTAATTAAAAACACTTAAGGAATTACTTGCTGACACCTTAATAGGGTGTATTCATTTTCTATTGCTTTGCAATAAATTGCAACAAAGTTAATGATTTAAAGCAACACCCTTTTATTAGCTCACCGTTCTGTGGGTCCAAAGTTTGGAAAGACTCAACTGGGTTCTCTACTAAGGGTCTGGAATCAAGGTGTCAACCTGGCTAGGCTCTTATCTGGGTGCTCTGGGGAAGACTTCACTTCCAAGCTCTTTTGGGTTGCTGGCAGAATTCAGCGTGATGGGCTGAGGCTTCTGTTTTCTTGCTGGCTCTTGGTTGGGGGGGGTCACTCTCAGCAGATAATAGCCTCTCTCTGGTCCTTGCCTGTGGCCTTTCTATCTTCAAAGCCAGCAGGAGCACATCAAACCCTTCTCATGCTTTGAGTATCTCCTCTGATCTCCCCGCATCTGCCACCAGCGAGATAAAACTCTTGACTTTTAAAAGGATACGATCAGGTTCAGTCAACCTGGATAATCTCCCTTTTTTATTAACTCAAAATCATGTGATTACTAACCTTAATTACATCTTCAAAATCTCTTCTGCCAGTAGTTACATAACATAGTCATGAGCAGATAATCATGTCAAAGGCACAGCCTCCGGGATTAAGGTGGAAAATCTTGGGGAGCCATTTTAGAACTCTACCTATGGAAATTGGCCAGTAGCTGGCAAAGAGAAAAACAGAAACCAGGAGAGCAAGAGAGCTAGAAGGGAAGGGTGCAGGAGTTCTGACTATTCAGACTTCATTTAGACAGAGTGTGCCATGACTCACTGTGTATGACCTTCCTGTTCAAATGCATCTTCAGACTCATCAACCTTACTTCTCTGTGGAATCCAAAGATAATTGAATCTCCAGAAGTCATCCACACAGGGTGAAGGAGTTACCTTTCTTCAACTTCACTGGCATATAACTGCAAGTAAGTCACAACCCCCACCACCACCACCACACACACACACACACACACACATACACACACACACACACAAAGGATATATTAGAGGCAATATACCCCAGAGGGAGCTACTATGAGTATGGATCAATAAAAAATGTCAAACCACCGGCAACCCCTTTGGGTCCCCTCCCACCGTGGGAGCTTTTCTATCCTCTCAATAAGTCCTGCTTTCTCACGTTAAAAAAAAAAAAAAGCCAAACCATACTCTACCCTCCCCACCCTGAGAGTTCATTCTCTGTGTTCCTTAACAAGATGACACAGCTTTTATTTCCTGTGTGCAGTGGGGTCACTACCTACCAGGCAGAAAG
The DNA here is from genome assembly GCA_963574415.1 of Tarsius wallacei. Classification (NCBI taxonomy): domain Eukaryota; kingdom Metazoa; phylum Chordata; class Mammalia; order Primates; family Tarsiidae; genus Tarsius; species Tarsius wallacei. The sequence goes on from CAUYQG010221272.1 coordinate 14,887, forward strand.
CTTGGGGCTGAAAGTATCAGGAAGTTCAACTTCAGTTTACTTCAAACTGGAGTAAGCCATGAAGAAGATTGCAACTAAAAAATTAAGAGCCTGATAACAGAAGGCTTCCAGTACCTTTTAGTCAATGGTTTGCCTCCATTTATTTGCAATTCTCTCAGCTTTGCCTTCCTTCATGTATTGGCTTTTTCCCCAGTATGGGTTTCCTCATCATGGCAATATGGCTGTCAGTGGCAACTGGGACTCCTTGTTTACACGGAGGAGGAGACAGCTAGGAGGCCCAAATCATGGAACACAAAAGTCCCAGCTCAAGTTGACTGGCCACTCCTTTCCTGGGGCCATTGGCTGATGACACAGGCCTGAGTTACCCAAGCCAATCCCTGTGGTTAAGGGGAAGGGATTAACACGGTTGGCTTAGACTCGTCAGGATCCATCCCTGGGGCTAGGGTTGGGGTCAGTTCCTCAGACAACATGGCGGCTATTAAAGGTAGGGGGAGGAGATAATGGATGTTGGAGCAACCATTTACACTGCACTGCCAATTCCACCCATCAGTACATACAGTGGCCCAGTGAACAGCCACAAAAGAGCAAACATCGTACAGAGCTGAGAGTCAACTCTTCTCAGTCAGTCTCAGTGCCCATGGGCTGCTTGTGGTGTGAGCATCTTCCCACCTAGAGCACCATTCCAGTGTTTAAACAGTTTTCATGCAACACAGATGCTAAACATAAGCCACCAACTTCCTCACACACCATCTCAAATGAAAGAACAATCTGCACCAAAGCTAGGAGAAATCTGGTCGGGGGATCTGACACATGGCAAGCAGGTGTGACTGTCGCCATCCAGCACCTTCCTAAGGGACTTTAAGGTCATTTGACTACATGCAATGATTTTAATCCACACTTTTAAAAACATTAACCCTCTCCTACCAGAAAGATACAACTCCATTCTCCCTACTTGGATCCAAAGGTGGTACTGGGTGCCAGAGAGTCTTCTGGTCTGTTCTTGCCACCCCTTCCCAAACTCAGTCTTCTCTAACGGTCTAAAGTCCTTCAATGGCTCCCTACTTCCTTTAGAACAGGATTTCTCAACCTCAGCAATCTTGGCATTTGGGCTGGGTTTGTGGGCATGCAACCCACACAGTCCCACAGGGCCCGGTGCTGAGAGGGTCCTGCAACCGGTTTCACGCTCTGCTGTCACCATCTTGAAACTGTTAAAAATCGTGTCTTTAAACTTGTGTTTTATTGGTGAAATCCAATAGGACAACAGAGTGTGCTGATGAACAGAGCAGGTACACGCGACAGGCATGCCCATAGGCATCGCTGTCCCATTTGCAACAGAGTCTTCCCAATAGCCCAGAGCACAGAGGACCAGTGGATGCATGATTCATAAGTTCAGAGAGAATCAAAGCGAGTACAGAACAAGTGTGTTAGGTTTGCGGCTGAATAAACAGAGGCCCTGATAGCTCCAAGATGCTTTCTAACCAGAGCTTGCTTCAATGCAGAACAAAAGCAATGGCTATTAAGAAATATAAATGACCAAGAAACTGTAACATTTTCCTTCTTGCTTGTGTTACTTCCCTGAATGACCCAGCTGCTTCCACCAAAAATGATGACATAGAATAAAAGGTTATTTATTTATTTATTTATTTATTTATTTATTTATTTATTTTTTGGAGTTGGAATCTCACTCCAGTCACCCAGGCTGGAGTGCAGTGGCAGGCTCACGGCCACCCCAGCGTCGACCTGCTGGGCTCAGGCAATTCTTCCGCCTCAGTCTTCCAAGTAGCCGGAACTACAGGCACATGCTACCAATCCTGGCTAATTTTTTGATTTATTGTAGAGACAAGGTCTTGCCAAGTTTCCCAGGCTGGTCTCGAACCGGTGGGCTCAGGCAATCTTCTCACCTCGGCCTCCCAAATGCTGGGATTACAGGCTTGAGAGAAGTAAGGTTTTACTTAGCAACTAAAAATGGAGGCTACCTGTTAAATTTGAATCTTATATAAACAGATATTTTTAAGCATAAATACATCTCAAATATTTCATGTTGCATACTTATATTAAATAATTATTTGTTGGTCGGGCAAGGTGGCTCAAGCCTGTAATCCCAGCACTTTAGGGGGCCAAGGTGAGAGGATTGCCTGAGCCAGTGGGTTTGAAACCAACCTAGGTAACATGGCAAGACCTTGTCTCTACAATAAATCAAAAAATTAGTTGGGCGTGGTAGCACATGCCTGTAGTTCCAGCTTCTTGGAAGGCTGAGGTGGAACAGGTTATGCTGGGGTGACGATAAGCATGCTACTGCACTCCAGCCTGAACTATGGAGTAAGACTCCAACTCAAAAAAAAAAAAATGTTGTTGCCAGACATGGTGGTTCACACCTGTAATCCCAGCACTTTGGAAGGCCAATGTGAGAGGATTGCCTAAGTCCAGGGTTTTGAGACCAGCCCGGGAAACTTGGCAAAACCTAGTCTCTAGAATAAATAAAAAAATAAGCCAGGCATGGTGGTGTGTGCCTGTAGTCCCAGTTACTCAGAAGACAGGCAGAAGGACCGCCTGAGCCCAGCAGGTTGAAGCTGTGGTATCCGTGAGCATGCCACTGCACTCCAGCCTGAGGAACAGAGCAAGACTGCAACTCAAAAAATATATATTTGTTGTTTACCTGAAATTCAAATTGAACTAGGGCAAAATGGAAACGAGGGGAGAGGAGGCAAGCTGGAAGGGGAGGGTGGAGGACTTCTGATTACTCAAATTCGGACTAGACACTGCGTGTGCAATGACTCACTATGCACGACCTTCCTGCTCAAATGCATTCTAAGACTCACCAACCTTATTTCCTAAATCCTAAATTTTATGTGGTAATCCTACAGAGGAGGAAAGGGAACGATACGGCAACTCATGGTTCCTTTTCCTCTCAGCCTTTCCTTCTCATTACCAAGCAGAAGGAAGACCGTATTGGTAGAATGTGCCAACAGGAAGAAGTAAAATAAAAACAGGTGGCCTAGTTTGTGCACCATTTCTTCTGTTCTGGTAAGAACAGAATACATATATGTGTAGGAACTTTAAAATACAAATAACATAAGTTTGGTCCTTCTGCAGACAAATGTTTTTAGGCTTGCCATCTAAAACTGTCATTGCACAATATAAAGGTGAATGGTAAAATTCATGCTGATAATTTAATTTTTTTACTTTTCTTTAGGTAGAATGGCATTAAATAACAAATAAACACCATGATGAACTGAGAGAGACTGTGGGAGGAAAAAAAATCATATTTTAATGCTTTTAAAGGTATCTTTTTCCTGCTTCTCAGTCCCGTAACTTCATTTTGCACTGGACCTTGCAAATGTAGCAAGCCTTCAGGAAGGGAGAGAGGGGAGGGGATGTCCCGTATATTGCAGGATGTTTAGTGGTAGCCTTGACCTCCACCCACTTGATGCCAGTAGTGTGCCCCTACAAACTGTAACAATGAAAATTGTCTCCAGACGTTCCCAAATGTCTCTTGAGGAGCAAAATCACCCCACATCGAGAACCATTGCTTTGGAAGAAAATCCATCCTCCTTGGTATAGAAGATCCTTGGTAATCTGGCCCTTGGCCCCCTGATTGCAACCCATTCACTTCTTCCCATAGTGTGCTCCCATCATGCTGAGCTCACTTGGGGTCTTGTGAACAAGCCACACTTGAATGCCTCCATGCCTTGGTACACTCTTTCCCACTCCCTAGACCACCTTTTTCCTATTTCACTTGGCCAATTCCTTATTAGCTTTCAAAACTCACCTGGTGTCATCCAGCTCTCCTTTCCAAAATCCATCCTTCCTTGACTGTTCTCTGTCCACCATCTGGTAAAGGGCCTGCCTTTGTATTCCCAAAACACCATGCACAGAACTCCATCAGCCCCTTCCGGAACTACCTGGTATTCACCCAGAGGCAAAACTTCAATGGCACCAGACTGTGAGCAAGATTGTGAGAGCAGGGGATACTCAATCTTTTAGCTCTCTCTTTTTTTTTTTTTTTTTGAGTTGGAGTCTCACTCTGTCGCCCAGACTGGAGTGCAGTGGCCGCTCCCGGCCAC
>CAUYQG010221273.1:0-16182 GCA_963574415.1 Tarsius wallacei
AAGGACACAAGTATGAACTTTGCAGCAACTTAGATGGACTTAGAGTTTATAATACTGAGTGATCTATCACAAAAACAAAGAGCTGAGTACCACATGTTCTCACTCATAAGTGGACCTTGAACAATTATCATAATACTATAAAACAGGGATTGGCAGTAGTTGGAAACTGCTGGGGGCGGGGGACATACTTCATCAATAAGGATACCTGACCTCAAACCAGGTGAAGTGGGGACCAAAGTGAGCCCCAAACATTACCTCTACAAAGACCATTTGTATACCTAACCCCAATTGTTCCCCACATCTTTAAAATTAAAAAAAGAAGAAAAAAAAATTTTTTAAAGACACAATTATAATAAATCAGAAATTGCACCACCATACTTGGATTGCTTAGTATAACTCTCTGTAATCAAAAAGAAAAAGTCATTGAGAATACAAATTTGAAATAGCCAATCAAAAAGTATTATATAATGCACATTACATAATGTAAGGGCTAAAACTTTTGTGAGCATAAACATAGCATTAAACAACTGTGGAATACACATGTTCTCTGATCACAATGTGATTAAAATAAAAATCAAAGCAAAAAATATAAAAGGAAAAATGACATGAGTCTGAAAGCAAAACACATGTGTTTCTAAATAAATAAATGGTCCCATGACAAAGAAAGAAATTGTCAATGAAAATCAGAATGTATTTAAAACATAATAATGATGAAAATCTTACAGATCAAAACATGTGCAACATAGCCAGAGTGCTAGACAAAGAGTAATAGCCTTCCGTATTTACTAATGAAGAGAAAAAAGGCTGAAGATGAATAAGTTAATAATGGACTTAAAAAACAAAACTAAATAAACCCAAAGCAGGGAGTAAACGATAAAAATAAAGAAAAGCAATCTCAGGCATAATGTCGGCAAGATGGCTGACTGCAGATGCCTGGCACTTATCTCCCTGCAAGAAAGGCCCAAGGCAATGAATAAGAAGCTGAGATCTCACCTGAATGTGAAAGTGAGAGCAGCAGAGTGCAGCAGGGGTGTGGAGAGCACCTGGGGTGAATGGAAGTCCAGGAGGGCAGTGTGGAGGCACCTGTCCTCTGCAGCCCTGTCTCCCTGGCCCAGATTCCTTTTACAGGGGAAAGGTAAGTGGAAGATCTCCACCAGCCCCCAATGCCACCGCAAACAGCTACAGTCCTTACAACAGGAGAATCCCACACTCCTCGCAAGCCTAGTTTGAAGAACTGCCAAGAATTTGTGCAGCTGCATAGCCCTGGATGAGGTGCACAAAGAGTGTTCTCTCATCCCTCACCCACCCCCTGTGACCAAGCTGCCACAACACGACGCTATCTTGAGACTAGGACGACCTCTGGCATACACCCTGCTCTGGGGTCCAGCAGCCATTACAGCTCTCCAGCACTGGGCCCCTTCTTCATTTAGCCAAGCCTGTGTGGATAGCTGAATGCCACAACCCCAGCTGTGCAGAGCTTGGGCCCAGGATTGGCTGTGACTCTGGTCCTGCACAGTACAGAAACTGGTACTGCCACTGTACTTCCAGTCTGCCAGTCCCACCTAGATCAAGTCCATCCTTGAGCCAGCCAAACTGCTATGCGCTCTCCCCCCAGCAGGCGAGGCCTCTGAGTTCCTTGGCCAGTGGAGTGGATACATGACAGTGCACAGGATCTGAGAGACAACCCTACTGCTCCCGAGCTCCCTGCAAACACACTCCTGGCCTGCTCAAAGGTTTTGTGCAACAATAAACACCTGAGAAATAGTCCCATAAGCTTCCCTTGGTGGACATCTTCTGAGCATCTAAGTGGTCTTGCACCTGCTTCCAAGACTTGAGAAACAGCCCCAGCAAACAGACTCCCAGGTGGATCAAGAGGCTGTGTGACTACATACCAGGCTCAAGATACAGCCCCATGAGCCGCCACCAGTAAGCACACTCCCAAGTCGAGGAAGCAGGCCTGAATCTAAGCAGCAGCCCCATGGGCTACCTCCCACATAAATGCCTCTAGGCCAGTCAAGCAGCAGTCAAAGCCCTGAGAAGCTGCTCTGTGATTTGCCCTGGCAGACGTACCCACAAGTCAGGTGAGCAGCTGTATACTCATGCCAGAGGAACAGCCCTGTGAGTCACCCCCACCAGACGTGCACCCAGGCCAGCCAAGAAACCATATGACTGTGTCTCATGCCTGAGAATCACCCTTCTCTGCCCCTGGTAAACACACCCTCAAGCAGCTATGCAGCTGTGTCCTGGGCCTGAGAAACAGCCTTGTGGTCCACTCCTGGTGGGCACACTCCCAAGCCAGCTAAGTAGTCTTTTATCTGCATCCTGAGTCAGAAAACCATCCATGCAGGCTGCCCCTAGCAGACATGTCTCCAGGCCCATATCCTGGGCCTAAGAAACAGTCCCACAGCCTGCTCCTGGCAGGCACACCTCCAGGTCAACGGAAAAACCATACACTCATGCTTTCAGCCACAGTAACAGCCCTGTCGCCCCAACACCAACAAGCCAGATCTCAATTTGTACGACCCACTGTATACACACACACACACACACACACATACAAACACACCCACTTGACCTGAGAAACAGCCCATTGAGCCAACCCTGGAAAAGCCAAGCCATTGTCTCCACAAACTCTCAACACAGGCTACTGAGAAACTTGCAAACATCAACCGTGTAGATTACAGTTGAAGAAACTATGTGAAGACTATACAACTATATTCACCTAGAACCAGGGCCAACATGCCCCACCCAACTGACACCCCAAGTCCCATTCATAGAAATAAATCTTTCCCTACTAAACTACTCCAGAAGTTTAAAGTGGTAACTTTTCCACCAGATGTACAGAAATCAACGTAGGGACACATCAACCATGAAGAAGCAAGGGAACATGTCACTTCCAAAGAAAACAATAATTCTGAAGTAACAAATCCCAATCATCAGGAAATATATAAAATGCTTGACAAAGAATTCAAAATAATAATTTTAAGGAAACTCGGTGAGATACAAGAGAATACAGACAGACCAATTCAATGAAATCAGGAAAATAATTTATGGTTTGAGTGAGAAAGTCAACAAAGAGATAGATATCATACAAAACAACCAAACAAAAATCCTAGAGATAAAGAGGTTAATGAATAAAATAAAAAATAAAATCAAGAGCTTCAATAACAGACTAGACCGAGCAGAAATAAGAATTCCTGAACTTGAAGATAAGTCTTTTGAAATAACACAGGCAGACAAAAAAAAAAAAAAAAAAAAAAAAATGAAGAAAGCCTATAAGATTTATGGGACACTATTAAGTGAACAAATTTTCATATTATAGGTGTTCCAGAATGAGAAAAGTAAACAAGAGGTAAGGGAAACAGATTTAATGAAATCATAGCAAAAAAAACTTCTCAAGTCTTGAGGGTGGATATCCTGATCCAGAAAGCTTAAAAAAAAAAAAAAAAAAAGAAAGCAAATAAACTCAACCCAAATAGGTCCTCCCCAGGGCTCATTATAGTCAAAATTTTTTAAAGGCAAAGGCAAAAAATGAATTCTAAAAGCAACGAGAGAAAATCGTCAAGTCACATATAAAAGAATTCTTACTAGACCAACAACATATTTCTCAGCAGAATCCTTTCAGGCCTGGAGAGAATGGGATGCCATATTGAAAGTAATGAAAAAAAAATTGTCAGAAAAGAATAGTATACCCATCAAATGTATCCTTCTGAAATAAAGAAGAAATAAAATATTTCACAGACAGGCAAAAACTAAAAAAATTCATCACCATTGGACCAAACTTATGAGAAATACTCAGAGAAGTGTTACATCAGGAAGTGAAAAGATGATACCCACGTTCATGGAAACATGCAAAACTATAAAACTACTGGTGGAGCTGTTGCACAATGAAAACAGAACAGAGAACTCAAAGATTAATATCATATCTACTGCCAACTTATTTTTTATGAAGTTGACTAGACCACTCATTGGAGGAAAAGACAGGCTCTTCAATAAATGGTGCTGGGAAAGTTGGAATGAAAATAGACTTCCATCTTTCACTTTATACAAAGATCAATTCAAAATGTATCAAGTTCCCAAGTATAAAACCCAAAACGATAAAATTGCTAGAAGGAAACATAGGGGAAACATTTCAGGACAACGGTCTGGGGAAAAATTTTTATGAATAAGACCTCAAAAGCACAGGCAGCAGAAACAAAAATAGACAAATGGGACTTCATTAAACTAAAAAGCTTCTGCACAGCTAAGGTAAGAGTAAGTGAGAGTGAAAAGACAACCTCCAGAATGGGAGAAACTATTTGCAAACTAGTCATCTGACAGGGGATTAATATTCAGAATATATGAGGAACTCAAATATCTCAAGAGAAAACAAAACACCCCACTGATTTGATTTTTAAAATGGGCAAATGATCTAAACAGATATTTCTCAAAACAAGACATTATAATGGCCGACAAGTATATAGAAAAATGTCCAACGTCACTCATCTTAGGGAAATACAAATCAAAACTATACTCAGTTATGATGGCTATTATCCAAAAGACACAAAAATACTAACTGCTGATGAGGATGCAGAGTAAAAGGAACTCTCCTACAGGGTTGGTGGGAATATAAATAAGCACAGCCACTATAGAGAACAGCATGGAGGTTCCTCAGAAAGCTACTAATAGAACTACCGTATAATCCAGCAATCCCACTTCTGAGATTTTGTCCAAAGAAAAAGAAATAATTATAGCAAAGATACATCTGCACTCCAATGTTCATTGCAACTCTATTCACAATAGCCAAGATATAGAATTAACCTAGGTGTCCAACACCAGATGAATGGATGGAGAAAATGTGGCATATATACATAAAGGATTGCTATTTGGCCATAAAAAGAATGAAATTCTGTCATTCACAGCAACATGGATAGAACTCGAGAACATTATGTTAAGTGAAATAATCCAGGAAAACATAGTTAAACACTGCATGTTCTCACTCATATGTGGAAGTTAGAAAAAAAAAGTTAATCTTATAGAAGTAAAATGTAGAACACAGGATATGAGAGACTGGGAAGAGTTCTAGCATTTTATACCACCATAGAATGACAATGACTATAGTTAACAGTAATATGTAGTTTCAAATAGCTAGAAAAAGACTGAATGTTCCCAGAACAAAGAAATGATAAATGCTGGAGATGATTGATATACTAATTAACCTGATCTAATCACTATGCATTATATGTATCAAAACAGTAAAAAATACAACAGACCGGGTGTGGTGGCCCAAGCCTGTAACCCCAGCACTTTGGGAGGCTAAGGTGAGGGGATTGCCTGAGCCCATGGGTTCGAGAACAGCCTGAGCAACTTGGAGAGCCCTCATCTCTACAATAAATCAAAAAATTAGCTGGGCATGGTAGTGCGTGCCTGTAGTTCCAGCTACTCGGAAGGCTGAGGCAGAAGGATTGCCTGAGCCCAGCAGGTTGACGCTGGGGTGGCCGTGAGCATGCCACTGCACTCCAGTCTGGACGATGGAGTGAGACTCCAACTCAAAAAAAATAAATAAATACAAATAAAAAAGAGATCTCACATCCCATTTATACCAGGTTATTTAAACGAATTATATTACTGCAAAACTCAAATGCTGGAAACTATTTACAAAATATTTTCAAAAGCATCAACTGTCTAAAGGAAATATGGAATAAGAAATGATCAGACCAAGAATCAGGAAAAACTGAAGGTGTACAGACACCTGGTATTTGGAACTGCTTTTGCCCTGAAGGTGGCCCATGTCGAAGAGCTTCGTAGAGCTTGCTGCATGAATGTTGAAGTCTAGCAGTTGCCAAGAATGGGAATCCTGATCAATCCCTGATCAATCACATGATTGCATTGAGAACAGACCTGCACTGCAAAAGTAAGGGTGAGCTGGAAATGAAAGGACTGAAGCCTGACTTGGAGTCCCTTGGTTGGCCCAGAAGATATCAAGATCCAGAAATGATATCAAACCGCTAGTGCCTATAGGTGCCTGTCAAAGGTTAATAAAACTCTTCATAGGGGAAGACAATGTCTTCCTTAGCCTAACATTATTTCCATAGATAATTATGTATAATATCCAGCTCAGAACTGCAGATACACAGGCAAATTAAGAGACAAACGAAGGCTTAGAAACCAAGACAACATAAACAAACACAAGGATTTAAGACATTGGAGCAAGTAGACCAAGACCAATTATGCTTAATAAAGCTAAGAAGAAAAAAGACAAGTTTGAAAATGTCAGAGAAAACTGAAGATATATAAAACATTATAGAAATTTTGGGAAAAAAAAGAAAGATAAATTCTAGAATTAAAAAACATTCAGGAACTCAATGGATGAGTTTAATAGAAGATCAGGCAGAACTAAGGATTAAAATTAGTAAAATTAAATATAGATCAAGGAAATTATTCTGAATGAAGTACAGAGACAAAAACAAATCGGAAATGTGGAGAAGATGGTGAGCAACATGGAGGTTACAATAAAAAGGTAAACGTTTAATTAGGGTCCCAGAGGGAGAAGTAAGAAAGAATGAAGCAGAGGCAATTCTTGACAAGACAATGGCTGAGTATGTTACAAAACATGAAACATACCAATACACGAATTCAATAATACCGACATATAACAAGCAGGAAAAATTCATAGAAAAAACCCACACTTACAGACACAACATACTAAAATGGCAGAAAGTTCACAGACAAAGAATAAATCATACAAATCAGTCTAAGATAGCATTTATCTTCAAAAGAACAGTGGTTAGATTAACATCAACCATAGAAACTAGAAAATAGTAGAATAATATTTACAATGTACCCCCTTGAATATGACAATCAAAAATATTACACTTAGCAAAAAATATATTTCAATATTTGATGTAATTTTTGTTAATTCAGACAAACAAAAACTAAGAATTTATTGCTAGCAAACCAATACTGGAGAAACTAGAAGAGGAAGAAAAAGTGAAAATAGAAGATGGAAAAATCACGAAAATTAAAATTAAAAATAGAATGCAGAAGAAAAAATGATTTCAAATTAAAGACTAGAGAGACAGGGTAGGTTGAAGAACAATCAAGATGGTAACTATATCAGTAATGCTAAGTAAAATTTGACTGTATAGATCATCAAGTGAAGTCATATAATAGAAAATATAGAAAGAATTAAAATACCCCAAAATAATAGCACATAGGAGAAAAAAATTAATTAAAATATTCCAAGTTCCTTTCACTGTGTGGAGCAAAGTACTGTACAAGGAAAAAAATAACAAAGTGTTGAAACCTCTTTTTTTTTTTTTTTTAAATCTCCACATGCCAATTTGGAGTTGGTCTTTCCAGTTCAACTGTATTAAAGGTTATCTACCATCTTTGATTGATAAAGTAATCATTTTCCAAAGTTAAGTAGCTTTAGCAAAGTATGATTTAGTCATTTACTCACTCATACATTCATTCATGCAGTCAACAAGCATTTATTGACAACCTGTATACAAGGCACTACGCTTAAGCCATCAGATCACAACAGGGTCTTTTAGCTTCAGTACTATTGAATTTTGAACTGGACAATTCTTTGTTGTGGGGACTGTCCTATGAATTGCAGAATGTTTAGCTGCATTCCTGACCTCCACCCAACACATGCTAGTAGCATCACTCCTTCCATTCATGACAATAAAACCTGCCTCCAGAAATTGTCAAGTGTTCCTGGGGAGACAAGATCACCCCCAGCTGAGAACCACTAGGTCACAGTGAGGCTGTGGTCTCTCTGTCTCCGTAAAATGAGGACTTGGGCTGCTGTAACTGTAAGGACCTGAAGACTACACCAACCCCCCTGGCCCTTTTCTCTTCAGTGTTTAGAAACATATCTTTGTGGAATCATAAACAAAAATATATATCACTGCAGTACATTTCCAGACAATAAAGGTCCTATCTCTCTCGTTTTGAAATGGCCTGTGTTTCTGGGAAAGAGAATGCAAGTGAAGTTGAAGTGGCTAGAAGAATGAGATTTGAAATTGCTCTTAATCTATCAAATTTCTGGGCACCTCTCTATAGAGTTAAATATTTTAAAAAGCACAGATGTATTCTTCCCGAGGGCATCATGCTATACACCTAAGTCATGAGAATCCCCTGAGGATCACCTGACAAACAACACTCTAATTCCTCAAATGTAATCCTGTAAGCATAATACTCAGAATAGGTGTTGATACATAGTAGACACTAAATAAATACTCACTGAATGATTGGATGAATTATACTTTGTAAAAGTAAGAACAATGTGATACCAAACTATTGCCATTATCTATAGAAATATTGTTGGCCCTGCTCTGTGATTAAAGATACAGACTTTCTCTTTGTATTTGCAACACTACCAAATGTATCCTGTTTTTTTCCATTAGAAGTTAACTTTTACATGGTATTTAACTAAGCTTCAAACCAATTTGATAAAGAATGCATTTTAAAGAATTTTTTTAAAGAGGCGTTTTTGAAATCTGTGTGCCAAAATCTAAATGTTCATAGAAATATTTGTCTCATTCTATTGTAAGTAATATTTCAATTCTATTCTATATTTTCCCACATTTCTGCCGGATGTTAAAATAAATGTGATGCATTAAAACCTCACTCATTCATTATGAAAATAGAGCAGCAACTTATATTTATTGCAAATGGACTCATTATGGTAGTAATTTGCAAACTATATTAAGTCCTTGCTTTCTAAAGGAAACCCATATTTTATTCACATTGCAAACTAATTATCATTTTAAAAGTCCCAAACCATATTCCCGATTTTACAAATTTTGCTTTGCACAAATCTTTCAAGTTAGTTATATCTTTTACATAACAAGTTATAGCATGCATATCTGCCCGGCAGAATTACCATTTAACCACTTATATAAAGCTTGAAATAAAGGTAGAAATTCTCACTTAGTATATTCTATATTTATATGCAATTTTCTTTCCCACTCTGATTTGTATATGCCTGCCTTGACCCTAAGAAACTGTAAAATCATCTTCTCTTTTCTTTTCTATTTTTGTACTATGTCATTTTTCAAACCCTAAAATGCAACATAGAATTCAAGCAGCATGATACAAGCTTTAAATACAGAGTTTAACCCTCTTTGCAGATGTAACACCCATCATTCAAAGCAGGTTTTATGTACTTCCCATGTTACAAGACTCATAATACTCTTTATTACCCAGAACAGGCAGATACAATTTAGTTTCCCAGGGGAAAGGAAAGATCCCATTTATTACTCATAGAGATGCCTCATACAGTAAAGTCAGTCATTCTTTAGCAGCTAAAATTGAGAAGCCAGAAGATGCTATTTTTGAGGGTTAATTTACCCACAAAAGCAGTAGCACCAGGTTGCTTTGAAATGGCATCAACATGGAAGTCGGCAAGAACCAGAGGGACTGGCTTGCTTCCGCTGCTGGTTCTGTTCCCTGGGTCTATATACCTCCTTAAAGACAGATCACCAGCAGTCAGAATTCTCAAATGAAAAGCTCTGGCCTTTTAAATTTTTTACAACGTAGTTTCACAAAGCATCTCAATTTAAACATCATAGCTATTTAAATCTTACTCAGGAACATGATGAAGTATTTAATGTTGGCAAAAGATAATCTTGAATGTTAGTTTCGTTTAGTAGATTCTAAACTGAAATAAGAGTATAATCTAGGGATTGTTTATAAAGACAATTAAAAACTTTAAGTCTGAATTAAAGGTGTTGATGCTTTAATATGTAAATGAATGTTTATTGATAAAGGAGAATGGATGACATCAGACATAAATGCCTTACGCCAACCTAGTTGATTGTGTCCATTTAAAACTTTTAATTGTTTAGAAATGGCTAAGATTAATGCAAAATACCAGTGTTATTTTCCTTGGTGTTTATCTTGAAACTGTTGGTAAACTATTCAGATCACATTCGATTATATTTCATCTTTAAGTTTTTCCACAGGCCTCTTAAAATTAAACTTTACTATATAGCAGCCAAGTAGTGCTGTGGTTTGGATGTGTCTTCCAGAGTTTCATGTGTTGGAAATTCAATCCCCAATACAACAGTGCTGGCAGTGTGGAGGTCTAAAGAGAAATGACGAGGCCATGAGGGCAGAATCCTCACAGAGAGGATTAATGTCATTATCAGGAAGAAGGATGGTTATCAAGAAAGTGGGTTGTCCTAAGGTGAGTCTAGCCCCTGGCACCTCTCTTTGTCTTATATACTTCTGCCTGTCCACCCTTCTGCCCTTCCAACCTTCCGCCATGGGAAGATCTTTGCCAGATGCCAACACCATGCTCATGGAATTCCCAGCCTTAACAACTGTGAACCAAATAAATTTCTGCTCTTTGTAAGTTACTCAGTCCTTGATACTCTGTTATAGCAGCTGAAACAGAGTGAGATAAATGGGCACCGATAAAATGTGCAGGAAAACTTGCTAGATATGGAAGATGGCAGTGTGTCATAAGAGTAGCAAGGAATCTTACTTTTATCTGTTTCTCTTTCATAAAAAGAAAATTTTAAAAATGTTGTCAGCCTCAAGCCACAAACCAAGTATGCAAAAAGATATCTTAATTTTAGCTTTATTTTATTTCAATTAACTTTGGTAGGATATTTAACTATAGGCATTCTAGGGTTCCTCCCACCTCCCTAACTCGCCCCTGTCCAACTCCAGAGATTGGGCCAAGGTTTGTAGGTGTGTCACAGGGCACAAAGGCTTTGGAAAAGTTCCTATATCACCACCAAATCTATTTGCATAGATAGGTTTTCCCCTAGACCCAAACTGTCCTGTTTCACACAGTTTCTCCTATTCTTTTAGTATTTTGGGGGTACAGAAATATTTGCAGATGCTGAGAACCCAGGGGTAGAGCCTGGCACTCCTAGATGTGCCACACATCATTACCTGCTTAGGTCTGGCTACAGACTAGAGACAGCCAAGATCATTCTCTCTAACTTGTTTCCAATCACACTCATTTTTATGGTATCTGACTGGGACATCATTAGTGCCTTCTGAATAAAGTCTGCAAAGACGGGTCTCAGATGAGTTATGCCTCCTGGTACTCAGAGCCTTGGATAATCTCTTTCTACATTGGTTAAAACGGATCCTGTGACTTGAACCAACAAAATGTGGCAGCAGCCAGCTGTATCACATCTGGGCTTAAGCCCAAAGGGCCAGCTATTTCCAGTACTGAAGTTCTGGGAGCCCCAAGCCTCCACACAAAAAGTCCAGACACCATATGGATGGGCCACTGGGAGAGGAAAACAGGGGAAGAGAGGCCTGAGACCACATGTGAAAAGACAGGAAGGTCGTCCTGGCTGGCTGGCCATCCAGCCATCTCCACTAGGGCCAACGAGTGAAGTCTCTTTGCATGGACTAGTCTTGGCCACCCTCTGGCTACCGTTGTCCAGGAGACCAGCTGAGACCAGTAAAAATAAACAAATAAACGAAACGAAAAATCTGTTCCTCTAAGCCCCAATCAACCCATAGGATCCTGAGAAATAACAAAATGGCCATTTTTAAGCTCCAACTTTTGGCATGGTTTGCCGTGTCGCCATAGAGGGACAAAGCAAATGGAGAAAAGAGAGCGGCCATCTTGCATTAAATACTCAGGGGTTAACTAGCACTGCTTTTAGCCACCTTCAACCCACTCTAACTTCCTCTGTTCCTTTGACTGGAGTCTGGGAAAGGCTTCCTACACGATGAGCATTCCCTGCTTGGTTCCTCACTTCTGGCTCTACTAGACACAGGTGAGAGGAAGTCATGCTGTTTGATAGCAGAGAATAGGCTCTGCCCCACCTCCTGGTCCCCTCTTTCCTCTCCCTCCGCCCTCCCCTCTCCTCCCTCCCACCCCCAGTCCATTTCTGGGCCACCACTCATCATTCCACTGGCAGTCCCCGTGCATCTCCCACACACAGGGCCAAGGTTCCCACAAGGGAAGTGCCACCAGTGGACACTGCCTGACTGGGCGCAGCGCACAGGCCCATGCACTCTTGCTTTTCTTGCTAGCACTGCCCCTCCTGGCACACACATTTCCAGCCAGGTGCAGGGACCCGGGCAGGGATCCCACAGCCCCGTGCCCCCACAGAGTCCCCTTGGTCCAGACAACTGCCAAGAAGAGCAGCTTAGTTGTATGAGTCCACTTGCTTCCACCTGGGGGAGGCCGGGCAGCCATGAGGACTTTCGAGAGGCCTCTTTTCATGCCTTCTGGGCCAGGATGGGGAGAGGCAGGGTCTAGGGTCAAGTTCAGGGTCAGCTGCAGCTGGTCCCCAAATCCAGGGTGGGAAGAGCCAGCATGAAGGGTCCTGGTGTGGGCTGGACGCCCCAAGCAGTGTCTGCCCTTCCCGGTCTCGACTTGCTCAAGTGCTGCCCCACAAACACCTTCTCCAGGAATCTTCCAGGAGGACTACTACCCTGGGAGCCTTTTCCTACGTCCCAGCCTCTGCTGAAATGCCTGCTTGTTTCCCAGTTCTCCGCTGCTCAGGCCAGAGATGTTAAAAATAAAAATAACTGACTACAGGGGAGGATTTCTGGGAAAATGCCTGCATCACCAGTCATACGGCGCCAGGTCCTATGTGTGTGAGTGATTGCATAGACAATTCTGCAGGCGTTTCTGTGTGTGAGTGGGAGTGTGAGAGGCTGACTGAGTAGGGACTTGAGAGCAAGTGACCAGGTCCCTCCTGGTGAAGCCGCTGGTGCCACCACTGCTCTGCTTGGACCCTAGTGATTCCCAGAGCACAAAAGCTGAGTGCCATGTTCTAAAATCAGCAGAGCTTTTCCCGGGAAGAATGGCTGGAGTGATTGCAGACCCCAACACCATAGCATTGGGACAGATGCTGGCAGCAAGGGTTGCAGAGGGAGTGCAGCAAGGGAGCCTGAAGCAGAGTAGCGAGGAAACAGCAGGGAGAAGTCACCCGGAGCCTGGACTGGGTTCCAGAGCCTTGCCACTGGGTCTGGAGATACAGAGACCATGGTAACTGCTGGAGAGGGAGCAATCAACCCCATTGGTGACAAGGAACAGCAGCCAGCAGAGAAACTGAGCAGACTCTCTAAGCCTGGGCAGAGAAGTGCTCCAGGGCAGCCTCTGCGGAACAGAACTGCATCTTGAGGCCAAGCACTATCTCTGTGTTGCATTGAGGCTGCTCTTTGCAACCTCAGGGAACATTGCTCCCAGTGCACAACCCCTGGCAGGTCACGGCAGATGTGGAAACCCAGACAATTCACCCTCCACCCTGAGCCAGCTGCTGTGCGATAGACACAGACAGCAGAACTGCCCGAGAAGGAGGCTGGTGAGTGCCTGACTGACTTCCCCACCCCCCGACCTCCTCCGTTAGCACCAAGTGAAAGAGATCAGGAGGGCAGAGCAGAGACAGGAGGCCCCATTCCCCTGTGGTGAACTGGATGCCCTGGGAGCTGTGACAAAGTTGGGAAAGGAAGGAAGGGGTGAGATCCCGAGAGACACTGTGTCAAGTTATTTCAGCCCCCTTCCCTCACACAGGGAGTGTGATGGCTACTAAGTACAGACAGCAGGGGGTGACGATTCTAACATCTTAAATTCCAAGGTGAATAGGGAAACTGCAGTCACAGAACCCATCACAAGAGGGAGCCCACCCCTCAAAGAGACATACTAAAGCTGAGAACTCTTAATTTGTGTTTGTTTTGTTGTTGTTGTTTTTGGGGGGTATTGATTTGTTTGTTTGATCATCTCATCTGATTGCTTTGTTTGTTGGTTGCTTTTCTCTTTTCTTTCCTTCTTCTATTTCTCTTTCTTTATTTTTTTCTCTGTTTTACTATTTTTTTCTTTCTTGTTTTCTTTTTCTACTTTTCTCTCCTCTTTTTCTCTCTTTCCACTCCTTTCTCTTTTTTTTTTTTTAACTCTTTTCCCTCTTATACCCTGTCTAGAACACAGGGGTTGTGTAAACATACCCACTGTAAGGACATATTGTGCAGAGAGACAGCAAGTCGAAGCTGGCAAATTCACTCGATAGCAAACATTATGACCTGCCAATAGGTTCAGAATCCTTGCAGCTCCCCGATCCCCTAATAAGTACTCAAAACTGGAAGGAGACAGCACAATGTCTCACCCCAGCCCTACTTCATAATTGAACAAACCCGGCTCAAGGAAGGACAAAAAGTAGAGCAAGTATCAGAAATGACTGCTTCTCCATTTTCCACTGAGCAACGGAATTAAGGAGAACGATAGGAGAACTGTTCAAATGAAGAAAAACCAATGAAGAACTTCCAGTAACCACCAGAGCCCCAGCAAAGAGTCAGTGCTAGAAAGAACAGCTACTGGGGCACAAACATTAGAGATTTCCATCTCCATTCTGGAGATTTCCCAGAATGACAGCACCCAGAAGATACAGAGATCAGAGAATCGTTGGATAGAATTAACAAAAACCAAGAAATGCAAGGGCTAAAACGAAAAGAAATTGCAATGGAGTTAGGCTCAGGAAAGCATACTTAGAAACAACAGAAATAAAGAATTCCACCCAAGAAATAAATAACAAACTGATAAGCATGGGAAGCAGAATTGACCAAGCAGAAGAAAGAATCTTAGAGCTGGGAGACCAAAATATAGAATTAACCCAATCCATTAAATATGTAGAAAAAAGAAGAAAGCAGAAACTCTCCAAGAGATGTGCAATTTTATTTAAAAAGCAAGCCTAAGCCAGGCTCAGTGGATCAGCCTGTAATCCCGTGCTTTGGGAGGCTGAGGTGAGTGGATTGCCTGAGCCCATGGGTTCAAGACACACCTGGGCAACTTGGCAAGACCTCATCTCTACAATAAATCAAAAAATCAGCCAGGCATGATAGCATGTGCCTGTAATTCTGGCTACTCAGAAGGCTGAGGTGGAAGGATCGCTGGAGCCCAGCAGGTCAAGGCTGCAGTGGCTGGGAGCAGCCACTGGACTCCAGTCTGGGTGACAGAGTGAGACTCCAACTTAAAAAAAAAAAAGCAAGCCTATGTCTAATCAGAATGCTTGAAATAGAAAGAAAAATGGAAAACACCTTGGAACAAACATTCCATGAGGTCATTCAAGAAAACTTCCCTCATCTAGACAGAGAGATGACTATACAAGCACAAGAGAACCAGAGAACCCCTGCATGACATCTTAGGAGAAGACCAACCCCCAGACACATAGTAACTCGCCTACACAAAGTAGGTATAAAAGAAAAAATCCTAAAGGTAGTAAGGAAAAAAGGTCAGACTGCCTACCATGGAAGACCAATCAGAACAACTGCAGACTTATCTGCAGAAACACCACAGACCAGAAGGAATTGTACCTCAACCTTTAATGTTCTCAAAGATAAACAATTTCAACCAAGAATTGCCCACCCAACCAAGCTAAGCTTAATCGTGAAGGAGAATCAAAACCCTTCCCAGACATCCTAAGAGAAAATGCTGCTTCTAGAACAGGTCTATAGGAGACACTTAAAAAGGTGCTGTGGACAGAAGAAAAAAGAAAAAAAGAAAAACCATATACTTCACAAGATCACAGAGAAGCAGCAGAACATATCGCATACCCACCAAAATGAAAACACACACATATATGAACACAAAAGCGAAATGAAAACAAAACAGCCTTATCAGAGCATTATGTCAGAGACAAACTCTCACATTTCAATAGTCAGCCTGAATGTGGATGGACTAAATGTACCATTGAAAAGACACAGAATGGCAAACTGTATAAAAACGCATAACCCAGTAACTTGCTGCCTCCAGGAAACTCATCTCACTAAAGTATGCCCACAGACTCAAAGTTAGAGGATGAAAAACAAATTTGCAGGTAAACAGATCACAAAATAAGGCAGGAGTTGCGATCTTAATATCAGACAAAGCAACCTTTAAGCTATCAAAAATTTTAAAAGATACAAAAAGATACAACACAATGATAGAAGGCTCGATCAACAATACACGCCCATCCTAAACATATATGTACACAACACAGAAGCACCAGCTTTTATAAAGCAACTACTAAGTAAACTAAAAAAAGATATTGACTCTAACACTCTCTTAGGTGGGGTCTTAAATATCCCACTAGCAACACTAGATAGATCATTGAAGCAAAAAATGAACAAAGAGATCCAGAACCTCAACTGGATGCTTGACCAAATGGAGTTAGTAGATACCTACAGAACACTCCACCCAACAACCACAGAATATACATTCTACTTATCACCACATAGAAC
>CAUYQG010221276.1:0-35141 GCA_963574415.1 Tarsius wallacei
GCAATTTTTTAAAATCCACTCACCAACAAGTCCCTTGCCATTCTCAATAATCATAAAATAGCAAGCATATCAGCACATCTGGCAGTAGTCTGTTCTCTGCCTCCCTATTTTATTTACAAAGCATTAAAAATCCTTCTCCCCATTTTTCTCCTAGTACCCCTGGCAAATTCATTACTTTCTTTCCTTGACCATAATCCCTTTCTTTTTTCTGTCAGTCACAGAACTGAAAAGCCCCTGTGATTCCTAAGAGATTCTGTACCAGATAAGGCATTAATGTCTTTCCATTTCTGATTGCTGATCTACAGGGAGCAGAATTCCAAAAACATTTGGTCTTTGTTGCTCCACTAGTATCCCCCAAATGTAAATTCAACCATGTGAGAGAAGATATTCCTAGATAAGATGAAAAACTTATTTTTAAGTCAAGACAAGTAATAAAATAAATAGAAAAAAAAAGAATTAGAAGAAGCAGCCTACAGCATCATTGATGCAGCTCCAGGAACATGAATGGGGCTTTGAAACTGAGGAAATCTGAGTTAGGGTTCTGAGTTTCTCCTCAGGCTCAGACAATTCCCAAGCATTAGCAGGAACTTTTCTGCTAATGAGAAGAAATGGCAGAGAAGGGCCCTCTGCCCACATCAGAATAAACTTGATGTCCTCTGCTCTTGTTTTTCCATCCTTTTGTCTTCCTAATTTTGACTGCTATTACAGCAAGTTCTCCCTGAGATATAATGATAAACAAAATGTATACTTGCCACTTGAAGATGAAGTACAAAATGAAAACGAATGGCATCCCCTTACCTTCAAATAGCAGTTGTTGTGTGAAACAGGTTCCACGTCTGTACCAGGTCCCTAAAGGGTTGAGGCTACCTCAGTGTATGCAGAATATATAGGGAGAGATTATAGATCTGCGTTTTTTTTATACAAGGTGTTTTTGATGGGTCCTCAGCCAAGATCCACTTAAAAACAAAAGCTACACAAAGACTACAAAAAGGCCACACAAAGTTTAAACAAAAGGCTAAAGAAAAACCAAACAAAAGTCAAAGAAAGTTTGAACAAAGAGTGAAACAAAGACAAAACAAAGGCTAAACAAAGACAAAAACAAAGAGAAAAACAAAGAGCAAAAGAAAACCTAAACAAAAGCAAAGCTAAGCTACAACCAAATTACACACACATACACACATACCACATCCATTCTGTAGCCCCACACGCACTCACATATTCCAGCCTCCCACCTCCTACATCTCACATAATCAGCACCCCATGTGAAACCTCACCCCGCATCAAGGCTTCTTCCACACTAACTCCAATCAAATCACATGCCAGGTCCAACCAACCACACACCAGCTCACCAAACCATATACCCTTCCATCAGCATGCCACGCCACCACAGTGCCATTCTACTCCACACACCATACCTCACCCCACACATCACAAGCTGTATCCAAAGCCATGAACAGAGTCATAATCACATTAACAAATTCCTGTCTTGAGGCTCCCGTTTTAATGCTATATGTAGACAAAATACTCATCCACATTTGCCTCCCTAAATCACCCACGTACAAGCATGCACTCCAAGGCTGGCATTTGTGCACATATGCCCATGCACATTTAGTCTAACAAGAGTCTAATCCAGACTAGTTACAACTAAAATTGAATTTGGAAGCTTCCATGACAGTTGCCCTATGCATTCAAATTTATGAAAACATTTATAAATCATTTATTATAGTGAATGGCTTCTGAAAATGATGACTCTCATTCAATTAACATGGTAATATTGGCTGCAGATTTAGACACTGGCACTTTCAGATAATTTTCCAAAAATCTGGAGCTCATACTGTCATATCCCATAACTCTTTGTGCTCTGTTAAGTGTCATGGGGCCTATAACTCTGTGCTTCTGTTAAATTTTATTTTATATATGTGGAAGTATCCACTAATGATTTGAAAGATGCAAGGATACTTCTGAAACCAATCCGACCAACTGTAGCCTTGCCTTCTGAATTCCCAGAGCTCCCTGTGTGGTGGTAAATTATAAATATCAACATCATCACCAAGTTTCCTTTCAGGCTCTTGTCTCAGTATAGGCAATAAAGAATCAACCAGGAAACCTTGAAGCAGCAACCAGTGAGGCTGCAAATATTTAATAAAAATGTCTTTACACACTAACTTCATAGTTAATTAAACATTCTTTCGCTGAGCAATGAGTTATAAATGTATACTGGTTGTTTCACTTCAACTGTGAAACCAGTGTTGTGCTTGCATTGTAATGACTGTGATTGGGCTGGGGGGTTGAGTAAGGTGTTCAGAGTATGGGCTCTGGAGGCCCTGACACTGGGATAATCATAGGACCCGCCTCATAGGATTAGAGTGAGGGCTAAATCAGTTTAGATGTGCACACTGGTTGGAACAGTTTCTGATACACAGGGAGTCCTGCACTAGTGTCAGCTCTTCTGGCCCTAGAGAAGCTTACAAACAGGGGTGGGTGCCAGTTGTGGATTTGCTTCCTATTCACAAAATAATCAGAGACTGATTCAGGCTATTTCTTTTTTTTCATTTATTTTATTTTTTACTTTTTATTTTATTCTATTTTTTTTGAGTCAAAGTTTCACTCTGTCTCCCAGGCCGGAGTACAGTGGCACGCTCACGGCCACCGCAGCCTCGACCTGCTTGACTCAAATGATCCTTCTGCTTCAGCCTTCCAAGTAGCTGGAACTACAGGTGGTTGTGCCACCACGCCCGGCTAATTGTTTGATTTACTGTAGAGATGAGGTCTCACCAAGTTGCCCAGGCTGGTCTCGAACCCCTGGGCTCAAGCAATCCTCTCACCTCTGCCTCCCAAAGTGCTGGGATTATAGGTGTGAGCCACTGCACCTGGCCCAGGGTATTTCAAAAATACAAAATTGGGTGGGTAGATTATAAAGACCCATCTTTATTAAAAGAACCCCTTCGTTTCTCAAACCTTTCCAACAAAGGTCCTTAAAGACAACTTTTTGTGAAGTCCTGTCTTTGATCTTCTGCTCCATGGTACATGGAATGACATGCAATTGATGTAACCAAAGTATGAAGGTTCCACAAAATGCTCGTTATGCCAGGTCTTTCTAGTCCTAGGTAAATGTTAGTGTTTGCCTTCATACAGTGGCACTCTCACTCTCAGAACCCCACTGGGGAAGCCACGTCTACATTAATGTCACTCCCTTTGGTTTTGTTTGTGTGTGCTTTGTTTTTGTCTGTTTCAAGTCGGTGTCTCACCCTGTCGCCCAGACTGGAGTGCAGTGGCACAGTCACAGCTCACCGTAACCTCAACCTTTTGGGGTCATGCAATCCTTCTGTCTCAGCCTCCCAGGTAGCTGGGACTACAGGTGCATGCTACCATGCCCAGCTCTTTTTTGTTTTTTTTGAAGAAACAAGGGTCTCACTGGTTGCCCAAGCTAGTCTTGAACTCCTGGAATCAGGCAATTCTCCCACCTCGGCCTCCCAAATTTCTGGGATTACATGCATGAACCACCACTCCTGGCTAATGTCACTCTCTTTAAATGGAAGCCCGTGTTCCACACAAGACAAGAACTTACAGGATTCCAAGCGGGCTCACGGACAAAATTAAGAAACTTGCTCACATTACAGAGGTTTCCCCACAGAAACTTTGGCTACAACCGACATTCTCCACAGGTTCTGGGTTGAATTGTGTCCCACCACACTCTATCCTACCCCTCAAATTTGTATATTGAAGTCCCCAGAATTTGATCTTTTTTGAAGTTAGAGTCTTTACAGAGTTAATCAAGTTGAGATGAAGTCATTAGGGTGGGCCCTAATGCAATATGACTGGTGTCCTCATACAAAGGGGAAGTTTGGACACAAAGACTCACTTAGAGGGAAGACAATGAAGACTCAGGGAGAAGAAGGTCACCAACAAGCCAAGGAGGGAGTCCTGGAATGGATCCTTCTCTCACAGTCCTCAGAAAAACTCAATCCTATCCACACCTTTACCTCAGACGTCTAGCTTCAAGAGCTGTGAGACAATACATCTCTGTTGTTTAAGCCACAGTCTTAGCAAACCAATACACCACAGTGCCAATAAGTACTATTTTAATTAGTTTTAACATTTATCAAATAACACTTGTGCAAAGTCATAATAATATTAAAAGGCTTACGTTGAAAAATAGCCCCTTGTGCTACCTCACCCCGCTCCATCGTCCCACTCACCAGAGGCAACTTCTTTTAGCTGTTTGTTAGCTATCTTTTCTCTACGTATTTCCATGTTGCTAAATAATTCACACAAACAGCCATTTATATACTTACTTATGGCAGGTTATTGGCTTCTTTTTGAGTGTGTAGTTTTCTTTTATTCTACTTCTTTTTTTTTGGTTGGGGTCTCACTCTGTCATCCAGGCTGGAGTGCAGCAGTATGTTCACAAAAGTCTCTTCTTCCTGGGCTCAGGTGATCCTTCCACCTCAACATTCCAAGTATCTGAGACTACAGGCATAGACCAGCACACGGGGCCAATTTTTTATAGAGATGAAGTCTCACTATGTTGCCCAGGCTGGTCTTGAACTCCTGAACTCAAGCAATCTGCCCGCCGAGGCATCCCAAAGTGCTGAAATTGCAGTTGTGAACCACTGTGCCGAACACATTCTCCTTATTTCTCTTCTTTCTCCTTCTCCTACTGAACATAGTCATATCAGTCAGTATTGATATTATCATAAATGTGTGAATATTATTTTCTACAGAAACTTGTGATGAACTATGATTGTTTTCTTTCTTTGTACATTTTTTTTGTTCCCAGAATTTGTAATTGTTGTTTTCTTCCATTTATGTAGTTTAATTTGCTTAGTTTTTTATTTACTTTTTACTCATTTTTTCCAAATATTCCAATAAGTCTGTCAAATGCCTGTGAATGATGTGTAAGCATTCGAATACATTGAATAATCTTTTACATCTATTGTCTTCTTAAGCCCTCTACCTTCTTGTTCTGGTTTTAGACTGGTGATGTCTAGGTCTGATGCAGGCCTGAATCTTTCCTCCATTGCTCTTATAATGGATCACTTTGTCCTGGATTTCATGTCATCCTCATCTTTGATTTGCTCCCTCGTTTTTCCTGAAACACGCCCTTCAATACCTTTCTTACAAAAGGTATCTATGAAGTGAATTTTTTCACACCTGGCTACCCTCACACTTGACTGCCTGTTTGGGTATAGAATTCTAGGTTGAAAATTGTTTTCTCTCAGAATTGTGCATGCGTTGTTTTTCTGTATATTTTCTCCCAGTACTGTTTTTGAGACATTCTAAAACTTTCAGGCTCTCATTTATTTGTGTTTTTTTTAACCTCCAGAACTGTTCAAGATCTTATTTTAACTCCAACTATTCTGAAACTTTATCATGCTATGCTTCAATGGGAGTCTTTTTTCATCACCACTTGGACCAGTTTCATCTAGAAATTTATAGCATTCCATTCTGAAAATTTTTTCTCTTTTGTTCTAGGTTTCATTAATTTACTCCTCTCCATTTTGTTTCTTCTTTCTGAAATTTATATTATTTGCTATTTAACTGTCTCAGTCCTCTAAATTATTTCTCATTCTTTTCTTAGTTTTCAGTTCTTTGGCTTCTTGTTTTATCTTTCATGAAGTTTCCTTATTTTATTATACCCCTCTAATTGAATTTTATATTTTATTTTGACAATTATATTTTTAAATTTAAAGCCCTCATCCTTGTTTTCAGACTTTTCCTTTTGCAAAG
This sequence comes from Tarsius wallacei, assembly GCA_963574415.1. Classification (NCBI taxonomy): domain Eukaryota; kingdom Metazoa; phylum Chordata; class Mammalia; order Primates; family Tarsiidae; genus Tarsius; species Tarsius wallacei. The sequence continues at coordinate 5,731 of CAUYQG010221276.1, forward strand.
CACATAGTATTTCCTCTTAACTCCAGGAAAATAGTAAGTATACTATCCTGGGGTACATTTGCTTGGATTTGGTTTTGTTTGCTTCTTAGTTTTGCTCTTTGCATTGAATTGATTTGCTTACTCCAGTTTTCTTCATCCTGGTTATTTGCTTTCATCTCTCGCCTTCTTATTGAAAGTTTTCCTCTTCATCTGGTGATCTTTCATTGTCCAATGATGTTTAATAATTAGGCATCTGAAAGATGACTGGACGCTCCAAATACAAGCAGGGACCCATTGATGGGGATGCAGTGGGCAGCCATCTTGGCCTTCACATTGGCAGACCTCAAAATATTAGTAGCTGGAGGATTTTCCCATTGGGTCATTTAGTTTCTTCAGGGGAAAGCAATCTGACAGAAGTAGGGATGGTAGGGGGGTTTGAATACCTTGCTATTGATATTCTGGGATCACATGAGTGTATGGACTCGACCCTTTTATATGCTCTGCCCATCATTCCTGCTCCCACTGTTCCTGTCTGGAAATTTCTTCATAATAAACTTACAGTGACTACGGCAAGTTGGTGCAGTAAACTTTATTTGGAGTATGTAGCTTCTCTGTTTCTTATCCTTGCTTTGCACCATACCTGGAACCACCAAGATAGAGATCCTAAGCGTTTTTTACAATATTTTGACATACTTTTCTCTGGCATCGGTCCCACAAGCACTTATATTGGAACTTCCTCCACTGTATGTCAGTTACCATCCTCCACCCACTTTTTATCTCCCCAAATTGTGTTATAATCTCTCATCTTCTAGTGTATCCTTCTTTGGGAGAGTTAAGACCTTTATTCAAATGCCTTACCGCTTTTGTGGAGTAATGTATTTGTTAATACTTTACCTTTTTAAAGTATTTTACTACTATAATTTTAGTAATTTTTTTAGAAGGAAAATTAGATAAAATAAACACGTGTAGTTATCCTGTCACTTTTTGCCAAGGGACACAGTAACTGTATTTATTGAGATGTAATTTACAAACTATAAAATTCACCATTTCAAGTTGCAAAATTTAGAGGATCTTTAACATATTCTCAAGGCCACGGAACCATCACCACTATGTAATTCTGTAATATTTTCATCAGTCTAGAAAGAAACCCCAAACTAATTAGCAGTCAGACACAATACTATTTTGTATTTGCACATAGAGAAAGTCAAGCATAAAAAAAGGTTAGAGAAAATGGCAAACATTTTATTCAAAAGATTACTGAAAATTGACTGGGTGCGGTGCCTCATACCTATAATCCCAGCACTTTGGAAGGCTGAGGTGAGAGGATTGCCCACAGGTTCCAGACCAGCCTGGGCAATTTGTTGAGACCTCATCTCTATAATAAATCAAAAAGTTAACCAGGCATGGTTCCAGCTACTGGGAAGGTTGAAGCAGAAGGATCACCTGAGCCGATTAGGTCAAGGCTGTGGTGGCCGTGAGCATGCCACTGTACTCTAGCCTGGGTGACAGGGTGAGACTTCAACTCAAAATATTAATAAAGTAAATAAAACAAAGTAAAAGATTACTGAAAAGTAATATAAAATGAATGAATTATTTGCAGAAGAATGTTACCTGAAGAAAGGAGATATGTATGTCACTGGTAAGACATGAACATCTCCCATATTCCACCTAAAAGCTTAAATGTGCATAAAGTCATATCCACAATTAGACATCTGTTACTTACTTAACAAAATTATGTATCACATATGTGTTGTAAAAGTTTTTTGATTAGAAAGATAAATTCAGGCCAGAGATTTTCAAATTCACAACAATGCTATTTTCCTGTATAAACATTTTTTAAAGTGTGTTGTTTTATAAATAATTGCAAGACCATTTCATTGTTGTAAATAATAATAAATTGGTTGATCAAATCTGAGAGAACTAAACCTAAATGGCTCCTTATTTGCCCTTCAATCCTCACTTTCAGTGCAAATCTGTTCATCCAAGATCTTGACCTTAACCTTACAGACTTTTAGCTACACAGTCCCCAACTTTCAATGGTAAACAGAGGAATATGATACCAAATGAGCTGCCAGTCACTCAGACAAAGCCTCTGTGTGTTCCTAAGCTCCACGCCCAGCTTCTCTGTCTCTCTCCCTCTGCTCTGCTAGGGTCCAGTCACAATTGTGTTCTGGCCAGTAGTGACCTGTGTAATAAAGGACATCGTGTTCCCTAGTTAAGGAACTGGGCTTTATCCAATTTGCTGTGTTGAAACTAACTCTGTAGGAGCCACACCTCTGCCGTTGAGCTTCCTGTGTCCAATCCATGGATTGTACTCTGTGTAGTATTGCTATCAGAGAAGGAAAGTATGGATGTGGGGTAGAAATGTGAAAGGGGTCTTGCAAAAGGAGAGCTCTAGAATAAAAATATAGCCATGTGTGTCAGTATGTTGCAGTGGAGGATACTGGCTTCCAATTATATCATTATCCTGAGACAAGAAATACGCACAGTGAAGCAGGATCCAATACTAATGGATATAATTTTCGAAAAAAAAAGATTATCTTTGTTTTATTTCTATGCTTATTAAGCAGCCAAGCATTTATCATTGTGTAATCTGGTAGTTTGTTAAGAAAGTACCTTAAGAAAATCACATATCCCAAGTAATCTATGGCCATTGTGAGTTAATAGATTGGAATTAATTATCAAGCTCTGTTTAAAAAAAAAATACTTATAACACAGCCTGGATACAATAAGATCTCTATTTTTTTTTAAAAGCTACCTTCTTTAATTTATTTCCTCTTGATAAAAAATAATCTGACTTCTGATCCTGTTGATCTGAAATTCATAATTAGCTGTAGATGGCACATGTGGCTAAGGGTTTGTTTTTTTGTTTTTGTTTTTGTTTTTGTTTTGAGTCAGAGTCTCGCTCTGTCTTCTAGGTTATAGAGCAGTGGTATGGTCACAGCTACCGCATCCTCAACTGTTGGGCTCAGGCGATCCTTCCATCTCAAACTTCCAAGTAGCTGGAACTACAGGCGCACACCTAGCTAATTTTTTGATTTATTGTAGAGATGAGGTCTCATCATGTTGCTCAGGCTGGTCTTGAACTTCTGAGCTCAGGCAATGTGCTGGAATTACAGGCATAAGCCACCAGGCCCGCCTACCATTAACTCTTTCTCATTTACTCCAAGTTTCGCTTCTCAGCTGATGACTGAATTTGAGAAAGATCTGTATCCACAGTATGACAGAACCAGTTCATGCCTCATTCAGGGTCTGTCTCCTGAGCCTAGTTGGCTCCCCTCAGCAATCTTGTCTCATGGATTTCGTTGGACAGATTTCTCAAAGAGGGCTCTGAGTATGACATGACTCCTGCAAGATTTCTTTTTAATAAAAGGGGTCCCCATCAATTAATATATTCCTAGGAGTTCCATGCCTGATAAGGCCAGAGACCAGTGAATTTTTACTCAAGGTAAATTTGGCCAAGTTTGCTCAGAAAAATTCTTCACTGAGTCCCAGAGAGGGAGATATATGGATAATTACCTGCTGAAGGTTTTATGAAGAAAAAAATGTTAAACATTCCTCACAAATCACTTACAGTTAATTATTTCCCCGGCCAATAACTTTACCATAATTATAAGGGAGGTAAAACAAGAAGCATGATAAACCATACAGTCATGATTAATTGTATGTGTCAACCTGACTGGACTGCAGGATGCCTCATGTAGTTGGTTAAACATTATTTCTGGGTGTGTCTGTGAGGGTGTTTCCAGAAAAGATTAGCATTTGAAGTGCTGAACTGAGCAAAGCAGACTGCCCTCCCCAATTTGAGTGGGCATCATCTAATCATTCAGGGCCTGAATAAATCAAAATAGCAGAGGAAGATTTGATTTGCACTCCCTTTGCCTGACTGCTTGAGCTGGGACGTAGGTCTTCTTGCCCCCACTGCTCATGGTCCTCAGGCCCTTCAGACCCAGACTGGAATCCACACAACAGGCTCTGGCTCTCAGGCCCTTCAACTACACCACCAACTTTCCTGGGTCTCCAGCTTTCAGATCATGGGATTCTCAATCTCAGTAATGACATAAACCAATACCTCAAAATGAATGTCTTCATATAGATATCTCCTGTTGGTTCTGTTTCTCTGGAGAGCCCTGGCTAATACACATATATTGAAATCAATTAACAATAATGAAAATTTCACACAATATTTGAAGTAAAAAGAAGAGCAACATCTTTCCACTTTATCAAAAGAAATATCGAAATGAAATTAGGTCCTTGGTCAAACTGATATACTAAACATTCGTTATAAACAGCTGTTATTTGTAAAAAAGAGTCTCAATTTATTCCAAGTAAACTAGGGTAACAACTTAATCCCTCTAGTTTTGTCTATCAAGTAATGTCATTCTGTGACATTGTCTTCTCTGGCACAGTGCCATCCATATTTCACAGTGACCATGGTAAATGGAGCAACTATCCAGCTTCTCAAATGTATTAGAAGTTTCAGAAATGTCTGGAAAGTAAAAAAGATTTTATTTGTACATGAGTACATTCACACCACATCTTCTCAAGCTATCCTCGATGTTCTTTATGCAGTGTTTTCTCCACCTAAACCAACTAACCATGATGGGCCGACAACAGATAGCATGTCATACAGCACTTGCCACAGCCAGCTCCCAGGACTGCTATGGAATATTTACAATTTCAAGAAATACACAACAGTACTCAACCTCTGTCCAACAACGTGAACCAATGGCTTGAGGTAGTTCACCATCTCAACAGCAGATGATACTGAATTCCTTTAGTATAAAAAAAGATGTCATATTTTTATGAAGGGGAATTTTTAGATGTTTGTTTGATTTTTAAAAAAGCAAGTATTGTAAGAAAATCAATGTGGAACGAGAAATGAGGATGGTGGTGTCAAAATCTGATTCTAAAGTTTGAGAAGTTATACAGTGCTCTGTTGGCACACACACCCTATTAGTAATTGTTATTTAAGAGTAAAATAAAAATATTACTGCTCCTTTCAATTTATATTGTTATTTTTTCAAATCACTACTAAGTTGTAAGAGCATAAACATTTATCAAGCTATTCAGGCCTAACTACTTCATAAAAGAAACTATTAAGTATTTCTTTTGGCTATGGTCATGAAGAATTATAGAAATTCCTTGAATCAAGAATCCTCTAGAATCTCTGGTATAAATCATATAAAAATTATAGCAGTAGTTCATGAAAACATTAAATATTCAGTTTTAATAGAAAATTATTTATAGTCTGTGGAACCCCTGAAGCAGCTCTGAAGAACCCTGTGTTGTCTCAGAGAAACATATGAAAAGCCAGTAAATATTTTCTCTGCTCATGATCCAGACGTACCAGTATAATTCAAGGTATGATAGCAGAAAGGCAGGAGAGAGCATTTAAATGTCCCAGGCTATCTGGGAACAGCGCCTCAAAACCACTAATTGCCTACCTAATACCAATTCTATCTCTGCTTCTTAGTCCCAGAACCTCCCCTAATACTGGAAAGGGACTGCACTCAGCTTTAAAAAGAACGCACTTCCCAGCTTTCCCTGAACGTGGTGGTGCCCAGTGATGTGCAAGCAGGAGCTTGCTGGGCCTTCAAGAACTCTCTCTCTCTATATGTGTGTGTGTGTGTGTGTGTGTGTGTGTGTGTGTAAACTTTACATATATGTAATATGTAAACATCCAGGGATGTAGCACCCCTATCTCCCAGTTCCCATGGGAGGAGCCTAACTTTGGTGGGTGCCTCACTCCAAAGTTGCAAAATTATCACCTGTCATAAAGATATGGGTTTATTTGTCCTTGGGATAAAACCAATTAGCTAACTTTATTTATATATAAAGTTCTTGAAGTCCCAGCAAGGCCCCCACTTGCACATCTGATTGCGATTCACTGCAGCCCTGACCTCCTGGGCTCAAGCACTCCTTCCATCTCAGCCTCTGAAGCTAGGACTAAAGCATGTGCCACCGCACCTGGCTAATTATTATTTTTTTTTTAGAGATGAGGTCTTGCTGTGTTGCCCAGGCTAGGAACATTCTCAAAGGGTTAGACTTACTCAGCTGGCAGGCACCTTTTTACCATTCCCCACTTCTCCCTCTTCCTGCCTGTAATATGGGATATTTCAAATGGTGCTCTGGTGGACATCTTGCAACCATGAGAATAAAAACTAAGCTGGCAAGAGCACACATACAAGTACCCTGAAACACTGAAAACACCTGGAGCTCCCAGACAACCTCTGGATTGCTTAGCTATGGAATACATGTTATGAAAGTGAAAAACATACTCCTATCTTAATTAAGCCATTATTTTAGACCTCTGTAGCCAGCAGCCAGTCAATTCCTAATGATACCAACAAGTCTCCATGAGGAATGGAGGAAACATCATTGGAACTAACCCCTATTTATAATAAATATTCATGTAATAAAATTTGCAACAGATCAATTATTAAATGTATCTCACCCAAAACTGTGATCTAGTTCGGTGGACAGAGTAGATGATGAAAAGACTAGGTATCAAAGTATGTTAAATGTATTTCTGATGTGATTCTCGTATGGTAGCCAGCTGTAATTGTGATCTACTGTGCACATACAGTATTTCTTTTCTTATTGTGCAATAAGAAGTATGTTAATTAATGTATTAGTTTCTTATTGCTGATGTAACAGACAGCCACAAACTCGATGACTTAAAACAACACAACTTAAAACAATCGTATTATCTTACAGTTCTGGAGGTCGAAAGTCCAAAATTGGTTTCACTGGGTTAAAATCAAAATATCAGCAGGCTGCATTCCTTCTGGAGACTCTAGGAGAGACCACACACCCTTACCTTTTCAATTTCCATTCCTTGAGGAGGCTACCAATATTGCTAGTGTAAAGACAAATATAAAATTTAAATAAGAAAGAAAAAAAAGAGGTCCAATTCTCCTTGTTGAATATGAGAAGAGATTTCTCCCATTTTTAGAACATATATTTCAGAAAACTTTTAAATTCTTTCTTTGCCTCTTTGAGATGTGTCTCAATCTTTTTGAAAGCTAAGTAAGCCTCTTGCCAGCTTTACAACCCAGAGATGTTTTTCTCAAGGACCTGGGTGGTATGTCTTTGAAATGTAAACATCCAGGGATGTAGAACCCCTATCTCCCAGTTCCCATGGGAGGGTAGGAGCCTAACTTTGGTGGGTGCCTCACTCAAAGTTGCGAAATTACCACCTGTCATAAAGATATGAGTTTATTTGTCCTTGGTATAAAGCCAATTAGCTAACAGATGATTTCCCCAATTACCTGGTAAATTTAGGATGGACTATGTATGACAAAGTTTGCAAACAAACTGTATTCATCACATCCTTGAAAGTTTTTTGACACTGACATTTTCTTTCTTCTAAAGTATTTGGAGAGGAGAGGAAATGCTTTGAATCATTGCTTCAAAATAAGTCAAATGTTTCTTTCTGCTTAAAATCATCCAAGTGTCTTAAGAGGTGCCATCAAGTCCTCTTGTCTGAGGACTAGTTACCATTTACCTTGAAAACATGTATATATGTATCTGTCTGGCTATATAAAAGGGTGAGAAATCCTTCTGTTCTTGTAGTGTCTTTAGCAGATTGCCTATGGTGTAATTACACTGTGGCACCATATGTATTCAACAATAACTCTGTTTTCTTTTTTTTTCTACTTTCATGTAGATGCTTTCTAAGGTGGTAGGAGATTTTGTCTCTAATTGTATTTCCCCAATACTTGGCTTATGACCTCTTCCTCTATCTTCAAAACCAGCAATGTAGCATCTTCAAATCTCCCTCTCTCTTTCTCTCTCTCTCTCTCTCTCTCTCTACTTCACATTTTTTTCCTCTCTCTGACCCTTGATTTTTCTCTTTTATTGCATTCCTGTAATTACACTGGACCTACCCAGATAATCCAGAATAATCTTCCCACCATGATATCCTTAAATTAATTATATCAGCAAAGTCCCATTTGTCACATAAGGTAAGATATGCATAGGTTCTAGAGATTAGGTCATGGATATCTTTGAGGGCCTATTATTTGGCCTGCCACCCTCGCCAGGCTAAGGGAACACAAGTTTGATCACCCATCAATAATGATAAATCTTCCAAAATTTTGGAATATGAACACAAATAACTGGCCCAGGAGAAAAGGCAAACAAAAAGTAAAATAGTCTTTGCACAGTCTCTCAGTCATCTGGTTGGCCCAGAAAAACCCCAATTCCTTGAGGTAAATCCAGATAAATAGAATCTCCAAGCCAGGAGAAATGACTATCCTCTCTGAAGAAAGGTAACATTCTCCATGTTCACAATTTCTGCAAACAATTCTTCAAATAAAATGCCCTACACACATTTATAGATAATAAAGCATATAGACAACATAAGTGAGAAGCTGCAGGAAAAAAGTATACACTAGAAAACATAAAGGACTCCAGATATGGGAATTATCTAACAAAGATTTCCAAATATCAATGCTTATTATGAACAAAAAGATAAAAGGCAAGATTTGAAAATTGGCTGTGAACTAAAAACTATAAAAAGCACCCTGGCAAATTTGACCCAAAACATTTTTTTAACTTAAAAGTAAAATCGTGTAAATCACAAACTAAATGGACAAGTATAAGATCAGATTACACACAGTTGAAGAGGCAATTAGTGAACCAAAAAGCTAACTGGAAGAAAATACCCAGAAGATAGCACAGAGAAGAAAAAAGAATGAAACACATGAAAGAGAAGCTAAAGGAAACAGTAAAAAAGTCCAGCATGTAGTTAACTGGAGTCCTGGAGGAAAGGAAAGCATCTAAGAGAAAACCAATACTTGAAAAAAATTGGATAAAATTTGACCTCAGAATATTGGAAGACATCAATTCAAAGTTTAAAGACACACTAAGAACCACAAGCATGATAAATAAAAAGAAATCCACATGCTGACGCATCTATAAAAAAAATACAGAGCACACACACACAAACACACACACACACACACACACACACACACACACACACACGAAGAAGCAACCAAAGGAAAAAAGACAGATTATCTTCAAAGAAAAAGCAATTGAAATAAGCAAGTGTTCTCCAGAGGATTATTCTGGATTATCCAGGTAGGTCCAGTGTAATATACAGGAGTGCAATATAAGAGAAAAATCAAGAGTGAGAGAGAGGAAAAAAATGTGAAGGGGGGAGGAGGGGTGGAGGAGAGAGAGAGAGAGAGAGAGAGAGAGAGAGAGATTTGAAGATTCTACACTGCTGGTTTTGAAGAGAGAGGAGTTCATAAGCCAAGTATTGGGGAAACACAATTAGAAACAAAATCTCCTACCACCTTAGAAAGAATCTAAGAGAAAACAAATACTTGAAAAAATACTGGATAAAATTTGACCTCAGAATATTGGAAGACATCAGTTCATTTAAAGACACACTAAGAACCACAAGCATAGTAAATAAAAAGAAATCCACATGCTGACGCACCTATAAAAAAATTCAGAACACACACACACACACACACACACACACACAGAGAGAGAGAGAAGCAGCCAAAGGAAAAAAGACAGATTATATTCAAAGAAAAAGCAATTGGAATAAAAACTGCTGAATCATGCCTTCTAAAACAAATGTTAAAAATCAGTGTTCTCCAGGGGATTGTAACAAGACTCAGAATCAACACAACATAACATTCCAAAATTCCTGGATGCAATCAAAAATTACTCAGCGTACAGAGAAACACAAAAATGTGACAAAATTACAAATGAAAAGCCAAATCAAAAGACACTTCACCAAAGACGATAACAGGTGGCAAATGAACACAAAAAAAGATGCTCAGCATCATTAATTATTAGGCAAATGTAAATTATGGCCACAATGAGGCAGTACAAACCTATTAAGTGGCTTTTTTAAAGTTTCTGACAATACCAAATGCAGCATGCAGAGCACCCAGAACTCTCAAACGTTGCTGGTGGCGTTGCAAAATAGCATGGTCACTTTGGAAGATAATTTGGCTGTTTCTCATAACATTAAACATATATATTTACAATATAACTGAGTAAACACTGCTGAGCTACCCTAAAGAAATAAACCATACGTGAACCTTTATAATGACTTCATTCATAATCAGCAAATACTGAAGACGCCCCACCTCCTTCAGCTGGTGAGTAGATAAACAAACTGCTGTACGTTCGTACAATGGAGCCCTACTCCGCAGTAAGTGGGAACTCTTGGAATGTGCAACAACATGGATAAATCTCAAATGTATTATGTTAACTAAAAGAAGCCAGACACAGAAGGCTACGGAGTGTATGATTCTATTTCTATGACATTCTGAAAAAAGCAAGACTAACATACTGGAGAAAGATTGGCAATTGCCAGGAGCAGGGGAAGGCGGAGGTTGGGGATGGATATTGAAGAGCACAGGAGAATGCTTTGGGTGGTGGAACTGTGATGTCTTGATTGCAGTGGTGGTGATGACCTGTATGTGTTTGTCAAAACTCACAGAACTAGGCCGGGCTCGGTGGCTCAGCCTGTAATCCCTCGCCTGGGAGGCTGAGGTGAGTGGATTGCCTGAGCCCGTGGGTTCGAGACCCGCCTGGGCAACTTGGCGAGACCTCATCTCTACAATAAAATCAAAAAATCAGCCGGGCGTGGTAGCGCGCGCCTGTATTTCCAGCTACTTGGAAGGCTGAGGCGGAAGGATCGCCGGGGCCCAGCAGGTCGAGGCTGCAGTGGCTGGAAGCGGCCACTGCACTCCAGTCTGGGCATCTGAGTGAGACTCCAACTCAAAAAAAAAAAAAACTCACAGAACTAAACAACAAAAAGAGTGAATTTTACTGCATACAAATCTAATCTCAATTTGAAACTTCTTAACTAAAAAAATCCATTCTAACATAGGGGGGAAAGGAGAGAAAAAGGAATATAAAGCAGGCTGAAGAGCCTGTCACCTTCCCTCCTCACTCACTCACTCTTGCGGCTTCTCTCGCCATGTGGTCTCTGCACACACTGGCTCCCCTTCTTCCTCTGTGAGTGGAAGCAACCTGAAGCCCTCACCAGAAGCAGAGATTGGTGCCATGCTTCCCGTACAACCTGCAGAACTGTGAGCCAAATAAACCTCTTTTCTTTATAAATCACCCAGCCTTATGTATTCCTTTATAGCAACACAAAGGACTCAGTAGCCTAGGAGCCATAAGCTATGCCATCCCGGTTGGTGTGAGTGCACTCTGTGATGCTCACACAAGGACAAAATCACCCAGCAATGGATTTCTCAGAACATAGTCCCATCGTCAAGTGACATCGTCAAGTGACATGTGTTCGTGTATATTATCTCATCTACTCCCCACAGCAACCGTATTAGGTATTTTTATCATTCCCATTTTATATTTGTTGAAACTGAAGCACAAAGCTCTTCAGTAACTTTCTCGAAGTCACAAACTAAGGGATGGAAATGTGATCTTAATTCAGGATGTCTGACCCACTCAGTTCTCACAATCACTGCATTATGCTGCCCCCTTGTGGCCAGAACGATATGAAGAAACAGCTGAAAGTCATCACTGTGGATGATGGTGGCATGCGTAGAATGAGTATTGGCTTAGGAATGAAATTTTCCTCGATTTCGGTCCTCACTGCCACATGGCAGCTGGAACAGAGATATAAGCCAAAGCAGCCACTCCACCAGGCTCACAAGCAGCTGTAGCTGGGTGACATGCTTAACAAAAGTGAGCAAACATCCCAATGGCCTAGGGTCTCTGTTTCCTGTGTCAGTCTCAGTTTATCATTTGTCCAAGATTTTCCATTTTGTGACAAAGTCTTATTCTTAATCACTGCATAAAATAAGCCAGGTGGATTTGGTAGGCCTCCGCTGTGTGCATCCTACTTGGGCCATAATCTCTTCCCGTCATGGTATGTGAGATACATGTACAGCCAAAGAAAACTCTTAGACATGCTTAGTGAAAGATGATCAGCGGTAACCATATCCATTTCTTATGCTCTTTCCAGATGCAGCAGCTTAACCAACACCTCCATTTCAAGGACAGCATTCAGAGAACTTGATAAATTTATTAAAAGTACGGGGACATGAGGCCCAGGGACTGTCAACTCTACTTGTCTCGGATGTTGATGAAAGTAATTTCAGCTGCTGCCCCTGCGAGCAACTTGAGTATCAACCAGATGCACAGTGACAAGTTCCGCAGCAGGTGAAATGCAAAAAGCTGGACTGTCCGTTGCTGTGGTAGGCAAGAAATGTAGGACATTACAGGTAAAAAGAAGGAAGCTGAGCCATCATTTCATAGAGAGTACAAGGGCAATCCGATTGCTTTTGCTTACACTGGTTTTATTGGTTTTTCTGTATAATGTAAATCTACAACTATGTATTCATTTATTTGGCAATGACTTTGCATTGTGTAATAAAGCTTTCAATAGCAACAAGCTCAAATAAGTGAAAATCAAGACTTAATAGAAAATGAAGTGCTAGATTTCCGTTTCTCCAGGAAACTGGTGACTATGTAAATTGCACAAATTGTGTGTGAGCACTCATTCCCCACATGGGAGCTGTGGTGATTCACTGATTCCCCCCCGCCACCCCTCCCCCCCGCCCACTGCCACTCCCCAAAAAGACAGAGATCTACTGAGGAAGCTTCAGGGTCCACTTAAAAAATAAGTATGTTAAGAAGACTGTGCCCTAAAATGACAGTTCAAAATGTGCAGCTACAGATCATGCATTTACAGACTACACTGAAAGTGACTTTTTATTTAGATCAGACGACTGTTCTTTTAAAGTAATCTTGCTTATTTTTTTAAATGTAAAGTTTGGTGCTATTCATCAGATTTCAGAAATATTTGAGTCTCTGAGAAACTACTTTGTAAATCAAACTATGTCTCTACTCGCTTTTATAAATTATTATAAATTTGGGGGTTTTGTTTAAAATCAGCTGAAACTCTTTAATCAAAAGATTCAATGAATGGTGCACCAAAAACTTCAGTTTTTGAAGCTTTTTGCAAATACGATGATCATCAGATGTGAAGAGCTTATTAATCATTTTCCCACCTGCCCCATCACTGCTTGATTTCAATTTTCCATGGCCCCAGACCACCCGTAGATGGAGCCCGAATTGACCACAGCATTTTCCTGCTCAATGACGTACCTTTTATTGGCTTCATTTCCATCCCTTTCTCACTTCCCCACTCCCCCGCCTGTGCTTCCTGGGACTGCCTTCCTAGTCAATTACATGTACTAGAATCCTCGTGCCTGGGTCAGCTCCTGGGGGAACCCAACCGCACAGAGGCTCCTTGTGAGTGCACCCTTTTGTCCTTCACATAGTGGGTGGCCTCACTGAACCTGGAAGAATTTATCTACCTTTTAGGAGGTCAGATTCCACATCTAGTCAACCAAATCCTAGGTCATTCTAAACTGTTTGGTGTGATTTAGCCAAGTTTTTACTTCACTGTGACCACAGTTCTCCTTGTTCCTGCAACCGACTTCTGCTCTATCAAGTCCATTAATAGTTGCTGAAATGCAAGACTTCTTCACATGAAGGTGCTGAAAAGCAAGGCAGGAAGTTTTCTGCTGTAGGCACATCAAACTTACAGGATTGACCACATCAAAAAATGAAAAGAAAAAAAAAAACTTTGAAAATGGCATTTGATATGGATAAGACTTCTAAGGGGATGACTCTAGAAAATCAGTTATAGCAACTTTGCTTCCATATACCTGACTGTTAAAAATCAATATAAATGCGTGTTTATTCTACATTGTCAAATCTTATGGGCTTCTTACAAATTATCAGTATGTGGTAAAGTGATTAATAGGCCATAAGGATATATATCTCTTTCTTTTCTTGCAAACAGAAATGCAAATATTATTCTTTTATGAACTTAAAATTAATGCTTAAACATAATTATTGTATAAATTTATATAAATTAATGTTTAATATTAATTATTGCATGAATTATCATATAAAATTAATGAATAAAAATTTCTATGGAAAATAGTAGTAAAACACTAATTTTACACTTCAAACTGCCGGGAGTGAATACATTTTTTGAGTACTTGACATTGTCCTTGTGCGTTGTTGGCTGTCTTAGTCCCTTTTGTGCTGCTATAACAGAACACCTAAGACTGGGTAATTTATAATGAATGGAAACTTACTGGCTCACAATCTGGAGTCTGAGAAGTCCAAGACCAAGAGGTTGACATCTGGCAGGAGGTGTAGGGGCAAGAGAGGGCAAAAGGGAAGAAAATCGCTCTTTTAAAATGACACCAATCCCACCCATGAGAGTGGAAGCCTCATAGCCTAATTACCTCTTAAAGCTATTGCCTTTTTTTTTTTAACATCTCACATGGTTACTGAGGTACATGTCTCACAGCTAGGGGACCAACATTGGCAGGTGCTATACCTCTTAATACTGTTATAGGTGCAGTGGCTTACACTTGTAATCCCAGTACTTTGGGAGGCTGAGGTGGGAGGATCGCTTGAATGAAAGAGTTCAAGACCAGTCTGGACAATATAGTGAGACCTCATCTCTATAACAGCAACAAAAAAATACTGAGTGTGGTGGCCCATGCTTATAGTCCCAGCTACTCGTGAAGCTGAAGCGGAAGGATCGCCTGAGCTCAGATAGAAGTTGTGAGGCCTGAGCATGCCATTGCACTCCAGACTGAATGACAGAGTGAGATCCTGAATTTTAAAAATCTCAATATGTGTTTTGGAAGGAACAAACATGTATACCATAGTATTGGTCAAAGGGTACAAAATTTCAGCTAGACAAGAGGAATAAGTTTTGAGGTCTATTGCATAGCAAGATGATTATGGTCAATAACAATGTATTATATATTCCAAAATAACTAAGAGTAAATTTCAAGTGTCTCACCAGAAAAAAATAAGTGAGATGACAGATATGTCATTAGCTTGCTTTAATCATCCACATGGTATACTTATATCAGAGCATCACCATGTACCTCTTAAATGTATACAAGTATGACTTGTGAATTAAAAGTAATATTACTTTTTTAAAAACTGTTCTCTGGGCACGGTGATTCAAGCCTGTAATCCCAGCACTTTGAGAGGTCAAGGCCAGAGGCTTGCTTGAGCCTGCGGGTTTGAGACCAGCCTAGGCAATATGATGAGACCTCGTCACTACAATAAATAAATAAAAAATTAGCTGGGAGTGGTGGCACACACCTGTAGTTCCAGCTACTAGGAAGGCTGAGGCAGAAGGATTGCTTGAGCCCAGCAGGTCGAGGCTGCAGTGGCCATTAGCATGCCGCTGCACTCCAGCCTGGGTACAGAGTGAGACTCCAACTCAAAAAAAAAAGTTGTTCTCAAAAGCATCTAGAGAAAGTTCCAGGTCGAATGACTAATTGCTCGATACAGAATTAAATCAGAAAAGCTTTAAAAAAGACTCATATGGTTATATTATGATCAGATGAGCTACTTGTTAAACATTTTTTTTAAAAAACCCTGATGTTTTTGTCTATGTTTCTATAAATGATCCATTTATCATTAAATCACCCAATACTCTGTGAAATTGATATGAAAAATTTCTACTTTAAAGGGACAGGTAATGCTAAAATACTTAAAATTGGGTTTGTTTCTCCTCTTCTGTGTGTATGTATCTATGTGTCTCTTTTTGCTCCATTCAGCCTTCTGTTACCTGTGTATTATAACAGTATCAAGTCTCTTGAATATTTTATGTTGATGTCATAACTTAAAAATTTTAAAGGTGACTTTCCAAAGTCAAAAAAAAAGAATGAAAAAATGTATATCTAAGCCCTTCAGTCTAAGCAGTCCTATCAGTCTGCTAGCATCCAATACCTTTATAACATGGGGGTCATCAATTTGGTCAATCAAACCTCCTGCCTGGAATTTTCCCCTTTCTGACCTGTAGGCAGTATTCTCAACCAAAGTATCATTTATTTTGTGGCCTCAGTAACATTCTTTTTTTTTTTTCTTTTTTTTATCTTGGGGGAAAGTACGGTTTTATCATTAGCTAGGAGGAGATCTACTCGCATTTTCTTGAAGCTTCCTTTAGTCAAGTTAAGGCAGTCTTTCATTTCTCATTCTCTGGGAGAAATTATCTGATTTTGAGCCAAACAAGGTTTTCTTCATCTCTTTCATTTTCACTATAGAATTGTGTCTGGGGCTAAGTATGAAGTAGAGTACAGTTCCTGGCACTAACATTAATCTTTGCTTGAGCATTAAGAATGAGCACACTAGCCGGGCTCAGTGGCTCATGCCTGTAATCCCAGCACTTTGGGAGGCGGAGGTGAGAGGATTACCTGAGCTCAGGTTGAGATCAACCTGAGCAACATGGTGAGACTTCATCTCTACAATAAATCAAAAAATCAGCCGGGCATGGTGGCACATGCCTATGGTTCCAGCTACTTGGAAGGCTGAGGCAGAAGCATCACCTGAGCTTAGCAGAACAAGGCTGCAGTGGCCATGAGTGTATCACTGCACTCCAGCTTGGGTGACAGAGTGAGACTCCAACTCAAAAAAAAAAAAAAGAATGAGCACATATACATTATACTAAAAAGACACCTGCACTTGTATGCTTATTGCAGCACAATTCATCATTGCAAAGATGTGGAATCAATCTATGTGTCCATCAACTGATTAGTGGATAAAGAAATGTGGTACATATATATCATGGAATACTACTGAGTCATAATAAAGGACAACATGTCTTTTACAGCAACTTAGATGGAATTGGAGACCATTATTCTAAGTGAAGTCATGCAGTAATGGAAAACAAAATACTCGTGTTCTCACTTATGAGTAGAAGCTAAGCTATGGGTCTGCAAAAGCATACAGAATGGTGCAATGGACAATGGAGACACAGAATCGGGGGAGGATGGGAGAAGGGAGGAGGGGAGGAAGAGAAGGGGAAGGAGAAAAAAACCCTCAGGCCACTGGAGCGATTGACAAAGGACCACATTTGAATGTCGGTGGTTTTGTTCTAACACTGGGAATCTTATCTAGTCTCCATTTTAGATACTATCAATATAAATATATTATTTTTAAGAGGTGACACTATGAGTGGAATCATTACTGAACATTCTACTTTTATTTAAGGAAAATCATTCAAAGACTAAATGAACAGGAAAATGAATGCTGCCCTGTCTCTCCATTTTAGTTCGTTATTAGCTGGAAAATAATATTCAATTTTTTGAAATAAGAGAAACAGATTATGCATATAGGATGCAGTAAACTGTATAAATATGTAACAGTCTCTTTGATTGCTAAAGGAAAAAATATTATGCTTGCACACTTGGAGATTCTAAACATATGCATACCCAAATCCAGTGATGGATGATAAGACAGATAAGTCCTCATATATGAGGCTACAGACTTGGAACCAGAGATTGGAAGAAGTTGATGCTGAAAGGCAGAGCTAACATCCAGGCATGCTGAAAAGAAACTTGTCGTGGCTATTGCCTTGCTAAGCTATGGTGTGACCCTGTGCTCTTTGAGTTATGGCCAGGCCATATTTCCTGGCTTTGGCCCCTTCCTTACCATGGAGATGTGAATCTTCTCTCTCTCCCTCTCTCTCTCTCTCTCTCTCTCTCTCTCTCTCTCTCTCTGTAATTTACTTTTAAATAAACTATATTTTCTAAGCTTAAAAAAAAGAAAGAAACTTGTCACATTTCTCAGCATCTGCAGCATCTTTGTCAGTAACACTCTTTTTTTTTTTGCATTTAATGACCAATGCCATCAGTCTTTGTACAGATTTGAGCATAGTGGATCCCAATCATAGTCACTTCCTAGCACAGGATTCTAACCTCCAAATTATTGGCATTTTGTATATTATCAATTTTCTGCCCCTGTTTTAAAAAAAACACACATACACAAAGCCGAAAACCAAGCTCCAACAAATTCTTAGGTTAAAAACAGAATCTTCACTTCAAAAAACCTACTGTAGAAGCTCTATTTTATGGTCAGTATTTTCATTTGCATATTTGATATTAGTTGATTCAATTTTGGTTTTTCTCAGTGAATTGCAATAGTTTTTTTAGCATAGTTTGATTTCATTATTTAAAAACTTAAATATATACAAAATTAGGGGAGAAATTCTTAATTTTTTTTACCTAGCTAAAGTAACTCAACATTTTCCTTTTTTGTTTTCTTTTTCCTTCATTCTCACTCACCTCCCTTTCCCCAGACATATACACTTTTTTAATGGGGGGATCTGGAATTTTAAAATCAAATCTCAGTCATCATTATTATTCCACCTGCAAGTCTACAGTATCCATCTCTAACACAGCATGACTTTGTCAAGTAACCACAATTGTATAAAAAAAGATAACTGCACCTGCATGTTCATTGCTGCATGATTTACAATTGCAAAGATGTGGAATCAACCTAAAAGCCCATCAACCTGTCAGTGGATAACGAAAATGTGGTATACATACACCATGGAAGACTACGCAGCCATTAAAAAGAATAAAATCATGTCCTTTGCAGCAATATGGGTGGGACTGGAGATCATCATTCTAAGCAAATTGGCTCAGAACAGAAAACCAAACACTGCATGTTCTCATTAATAGGTGAGAGCTAAACTGTCACAAAGATGGAAATAATAGACATTGGGGACACCAGTAAAAAAGGAGGGGGGAAGGGAAGCTAGGTTTCAGAAACTATCTACGGGGCACAATGTTCACTATCTGGGGAATGGGCCAACCGAGACCCAATCCCCACTATACAATATGTCTATGCAACAAATATGCATGTGTGCCCCCGAATCTAAAAGAAAAAGAAAAAAGAAAAGCAAGCAATAACATGATAATTCATTAGTGATAATTGGTGATATTAATTCACAATGGCATTGCAGGAAAGAACTCAGTAGGTAGCTTATTTGCTATTGTGAAAATTGTCTCTGGATTTTGCTTCTGTTTCAAACTCAATTGCTAATTTTTTCTGTTCAGTGAATTTTAGAAAAAAGACAAAACATGAAACTGTTCCTTTGTTTAGAAATGTTGAAGGAAGGAGTATACAAAAAGACAGTTTCTCTTGCCCCTGCTTTTAAATAAAAATACATTTGCTCTGTTTTGTGAATTTCAGAACAATATTTAGGATTCTGCACACAGCTGATAGAATATGGTCATGCTTTGTTTATTGAGCTGGGGAGTAAGAGGACCCCAGAGGTACTTGAGACTTCAGGAATAAAATGCATTTTCATGCAGTGTCAATTTTACTCAAATGTACTATGGAATAAATCTTTTTGTTTTGTTTTGCTTTTTTGGTTTTTTTTTTTTTTTTAGGTTGGAGTCTCACTGTCGCCCAGGTTGGAGTACAATGGCATGCTCACAGTCACCACAGGTTCCACCTGCTGGGCTCCAGCGATCCTTCCGTCTCAGCCTTCCAAGTACCTGGAACTACAGGCGCGTGCTACCACGCCCAGCTTATTTATTTATTTACTTATTCATTCATTCATTCATTTTTATTGTAGAGACAAGGTCTCACCAAGTTGCCCAGACTGGTCTCGAACTCCCGGGCTCAGGCAATCCTCTCGCCTCAACCTCCCAAAGTACTGGGATTACAGGCTAAACCACCATGCCCAGCCAGAATAAATCTTATAGTTTTAAACAAAAGAAGAGAGTTTAAAGAAATACTGTTATTCCCTGTTTGGGCTGCTTTCCCAGGCTCCCCTACCCCTGCAGATTTGAGCTCAGATTTGAGCTCTTCCTCCTTTGCTAAAGGGAAGGGGCTTTCTTTGCCGGAGCAGTTTGGAAGGAAGCAAGTTAATGGATTAAACAATCACACACACACACACACACGAACACAAGCACAAACACAAACCCATCATACTGAAGGATGCTTTTATTAGCCAGTGCATTTCAATGTGTTTTCAAATGAAGAAGCTGCCTTTGGTTATACAGTGCATAATCCAGCAGTCCATATCCCAATCCTAACTTAGTGACTTTAGTCATGCCAGAACTGAAGTTATATTGACTCAAAGAATTACAAAATCCAACAGTCCAGAAATTAGTAGATACATCTACCTGCATTTCTTTTTTTTTTTTAATTTTTTTTTTTAGTTGGAGTCTCACTCTGTCACCCAGGCTGGAGTGCAGTAGCACGCTCACGGCCACCCAAACATCGACCTGCTGGGCTCCAGAGATCCTTCCACCTCAGCCATACAAATGGCTAGTACTATAGGTGTGCAACCACCACGCTCGGCTAACTTTTGATTTATTGTACAGATGAGGTCTTGCCAAGTTGCACAGGCTGGTCTCAAACCTGTGGGCTCAGGCAATCCACCCTCCTTGGCCTCCCAAACTGCTGGGATTACATGCTGAGCCACTGAACCCGGCCGTCTACCTGCATTTCACAAGCACAGTTAATTTTATGATTTTGCACGTGGTACAATGCATTACTAGTGTTCAAGTATTCCAGCATTAACTTATCATTTTAGCTTGCTGTGCAAGACAATTGATTGGTATGAATTTGCAGTTATCTAAAACACAGATCAACAGACAGAATGTCTCCAACACACACGGTTCAGAACGGGTGTATAGAGCTAGGCACAGAGCTAGGCAAGGAACAGCGACATCTTCGTCCTTGCTGCCATCTTCTTCGTTTCTAGGCGACTGAGACAAAACCATGAGAAATATGAGTTGGCGCGGAAGATCCACACATGGGCCCAGAAGAAGAAATATAATCGAAGTTTCTCAGCAGGCTGGTCCTAAGGCTCAGCAATCCAGTGATGAACAGACTCCAGGAGAGGATCTACCACCTGCAAGTCAGGACGTTACACCTGGTCAGGAGAGAGAAGATGAGGGAGCATCTCAGATTCAAGGGCCTGGCCCGGAAGCTGATCCCCAGGAACTGTCTCAGACAAAGACTGGGGGTTCAAGTGAAAATGGATCTGATGTCAAGGAGCAGACTCTAACGAATTAGAGTCCCATGGGGCAATCCCTTCGGGTCCCCTTCCACTGTGGGAGCTTTTCTGTCCTCTCAATAAACCCTGCTCTCTCACTTAAAAAAAAAAAAAAAAAAAAACCTAGAGACCCTTAAAATGCCAGAAGCGGGTGGAGGCAACCACAGGCTGGAAGGCAACCTAAAATAATGCAGACTGTTTTTATATTGGCTATTGGACTTAAAGAGATCTCAATAAAGTTTCACAGTTTTGGAGGAGGAGGAGGAGGAGGAGAAGGAGGAAGGGTGTAGAGGATGGATACGGGTAAGATATACTTAGTGCTGGGAATTGTACGTTATGGTTTTTAAAGCTGGGCATTCAACTCCTCCTCTCACTTCTTTCCCTGTCAAATACACTGAAAATTATAATGCCTTTCTTTATAAACAGTCTATGGTATTTAAGGCTTTTTCTTGACTTGCTTAGTGTCCTCGTTGCCTTTCATTTCAAGCCAGCCAGGACGTGTGGAATAGAACGGAAGGGCTCTGTGATATTTGGTTTTCTAGAAGTTTGAAGATAGAAGAGCTCTTTAAGTATTCAGGGCTTTAGATATAGTCCCTTGGCTTGCAGTTTTAAAGAATTTGAATGTTGTTTTCCTTTACTCTTTGTGTAACAAGTGTAAATTATTGATTATAATATCAGTGCTTCCAACTAAGCCAGTTCTTGTTTTCTGGACTATTGGAGAAGATTGTGGCTGCAAAGAACTCTTTAGCTGTGGAAAACATATTTTAGTATGGATGCGTGCCTTTTCAGACAATCACTCAAATGAGTTCATATGCTCTGAAACAACTTAGGATTTAACATTTTCCACAGGCATTACATAAATAATCAGAGCATAATAATAATTGGAAGCTGGCAGCACATATAAACAGTTGCAATTATGGTTTTTTTTTTCAGGAATATCTTTAAAGCATATACCTATTACTTTTTTTTTTTTGACTTTTTATTAGAGTTATCAGCACCTAGTATTTCACTGTTGTTGAAACATATTTTCGCTTAATAAAACAAAAATATGTCCTTCCTACTCTCCAAAGAAAATTGTGACAGCTGCCATATGCAAAAAGAAAACACAAACTGCAAAGAAAAAGAGGAATGCGTGCCTGTGAAGTCCTGCAAGGGAGAGCTGCCGGGCTCCTTGGGGTGAACTGCATGCCTGGAGGGGAAAATTTTAACAGGAAAATAATGAGATGGGCCTGGAGAGGGGAGCAGGGAAAAACTGTCTGCTGATTCACCAAATAACAATAGCATCTAAATATAAGACCTAAAGAAAAAATCCAGGAAAAGATAACAGCAAGAGACTTTAGTTCACTTGTCAGACTTCAGAAATCAAATATACAAATATGATTAAATATTATCAATAATTTGATCTAATTAGATATATATGAAATTCTGTTCCCTAATAACCAGACCACAATTTTCTTTCAGATGCTTATGTAATAGTCCCCAAATTCATCCATGCTTTATATCACACACAAAAAAACTTCAACCAACTCCAAAATTCAGAAAGAATACAGACCACACTTACAATGCAATGAATATAAAAATAAACAGCAATTCTTGATAGTAATAAAAAGCAGTCTCAAATAACACTTGGCCAAAGAGCAGCTCCAAACCAAAATAACATATTACCTAGAAAACTGTAATAATGAAGTAAATTTATTATACATATTGTTAAACAAGAGTGAACCAAAAAATCCAAAATATGTGAATTAAAAATTCATCTCAAGATGTTTTAAAAAAATAAAATCTTTAGAAAATCAGAAGCAAGGAAAACAAAGAACAGAAATAAGAATTTGAAAAATAGAAAAATAACGTAGAATAAAAAATAATGTAGACAGGCGCAGGGGCTCATGACTGCAATCCCAGCACTTTGGGAGGCGGAGGTGAAAGGATTGCCTGAGTCCACAGGTTCGAAACATGGGCAGCATGGCAAAATCCCATCTCTACAATAAATCAAAAAAATTAGCTGGGCATGGTGGCACATGAGTTCCAACTACTTGAAGTGGAAGGATCACCTGAACCCAGCAGATCGAGGCTGCGGTGGCCATAAGCATGCCACTGTATTCCAGCCTGGGCAACAGTGAGACTCTGACTCAAAAATAATAATAATAATTATTATTATTATTTAAATGTTATCATTGACCAAACTGGCAATATCTCCCAAAGGGTGGTACACTTATTGAATCTTACCTCTGCTGCTTGTCCACTGTACCAAGCACATCTGACAGGCTGATTTAGAAATCCTTCTATCCTCCCAGAAAGCAGTGACCTGGAGGGGGCCCCTATCCGAAGCAGCAGTTTCCAAATGACACATGGACTCTGCTTAGAGCTCCCCAGAAACAGCAGGACTGGAGAGAGGCTGAAAGTCAGTGGAGAGTTTGCATGTGCAGGCAGGGCCATACTTTGGTGGGATGTGTCCACAATGTCCCTGAGTCTCACCTGTGTCCCCAAAGCAGCGAGACCTGGGGAAAATCGGGAGGGCAAGGCATAACAAAAATAAGGGAGAACTAGAATCGTGTACTTTCCAAGCAATGGAGTAAAGAGACGTATGCCTTTTCTCCCATCTTAAGTACTTAAAAAAAAACCTTTAATTTCAATTGTACCAGTTTTGACTTTACCAATTACTTTACATTTGCCTTTATTCTTTTTTTAATCACAAATCTCAAGTTGCCTTTGATACCATCCCAATTCTAGTGCCCTCAAGACCTTTCCAGTAATACCTGCTACCGGGACATACTTTTCCAGTGTTTCCATTACACTTATATATATATATTCCTTAATACATATAAAGCATTGTCTTTATTTTTTATTTTTTGAAAAATGTCAATATGATTAGTTCACTTTTTGATTTTTCAGCAATGTTTTTAGGATCCACTCAGATAGATATATAGGTATGCTAATTCCTTTAACTTTTTAAATTTATTTAGTTGACAGATAATCTTGCATATGTGTATCACATGCAAATGATGCTTTGAAGTATATATGCATTGGGGTATGGTTTGTAAATTCTTTTTAATTGCTGTGTACAAGTCCTGTTTCATCGTAACACACACCTTTCACTTTGCCTTTCCCCTGTGGATGGACACTTAGGTTTTTCCTGAACCTCCTCTAACATAAACAAGGCTGTAAAATTCCAGCATGTAATGCCATGCCAAGCAGGAAGGGTGTACAACAGCAGTCCCTACAGTGGATTGGGGTGGTTTATCAATAACTTTGCTCAGAATTTCTGTTGCATGTTGCTAAGGAGAAGTAGGTTTTTAGTCAGTTGACTGTTTTTAAACTGTCCGTACGGCACTCTTTATTGCCTGCAGAGAGAGACTGCTCTCTCCACCTCAAATATCTGCTTTTACACACCTTCGTCTTCCTGGTAAATACTGAGATGTGGAACTACATTTCTCTTTTCACAGAGTGTTTATTACAAACTAGATTTTTTTTTTTCCATCAGCCTTCAAGACACCTTTACTTGTGATCTGCTTCATTTTCTCTGGCCTAACCTCTTCAGAACTTCTTCAGAGTTTCTCTTCTTCTACCCATCCCTTGGATAAAGCTGCCCACAGATTTCTGAGCTTAGCTCTAATCTCATCCAGTTCGGTGTTTCCACATATATGTTGATGAATCCAGCCCACCTCTCTCTGCTACCTCTAGCCAGACATCAAGTGCACACACATGAAACTTGCATGGGCCCAGGGCATCTCCCTTTACAAACTAAACAGCTCCACAACTGAACTGGCCATCCCTTCTTCCACCCTGCCTTCGCCTTCCTTTGCCCCTGTGTCCCCATCTCAGTTCAGAGCAGGGGCACTAGCCAACAACTAAATTCAGCCACCTCCAATGTAGGCCCACATCTTCAGCCATGCCCCACCATCCTGATTGGCCTGTGACTTACATTCTTCTTTATAACCAAAAAAAAAAAAAAATCTATAATTCTCCACCGCCTACTCCTCACCCCCACCCCCCCCAACCAGGTCATCTTCCCCTCTTCCTAGGTCACTCACACAATATCCTGGCCAACTTCCTGCTCCAGACTTGCCTGGGAACTTGTTTCCGTTGTCCCCGCTGCAGCCAGCGCTTCCTTCCACATCTCACATCTGCTGGCACCACCAACCCTCTTCCAGAAGCATGGAGGCCTCACCCCACACCTCTGCTTCACTCCCCAGCAGCTTCTCTCTACACCCTCCCTCCAGCTCTAAGGCTCCCAAAGTTAGGACCCTTTCCAGAGTCCTCCCCAGGATTGCACACCCTCCTTGCCCTCAGTCTATTACACTCTCCAGAGCCTCTTGTCAGCTCCTACTGATGCTTCCAGCATTATTTCAATGCCGCTGCCTCTAGGGAGCCCTCCCAGCACCAGTACCACCCCGTCAGGAGACTAAGTTAAGACCAGAAGCGAATGGGCACCTTGGGGAGGTCGTTGAGGGCCATTGAAGGGAGGCTGGAGGTCCTTGGAAGGAAGGTTGGGGGTAGTTGGGGACTGGCTAGGGACCACCGGAAGTTGACTTTGGCCGGGGGACCGTTGGGGGAAGGCGGGTGGCCATTGGGAGTCGACTGGGGACCCTTGGGGACAGGATGGGGGGACTGTTGAGGGAAGGCGGACGGCCGTTAGTTGTTGACTGGGGACCGTTGGGGGCTGATTGGGGCCGTTGGGGCAGCAGGTGTTCGCCGCGAGCACTGAGGGAAGCCAGGAGTGCGCACAAGGCGAGTCACCCAGGACTAGAAGGCAGGGTCCAAGGAGTAGGTACCGTGGGAACCCTCGCCCACCGTCGCCCTTCACCCGCACATTTCATCTCCATCAGGCGCCCCAGGGGTGAGGAGGGGTCCGACTCGGAGCCCGGGCTGCTGGCATTTCTGTGGCTTCAGCCAGGAGGTGGCCAGGGGAGGCCCAGGCTGATGAGTCAGAGGCGGGGCGCCCCTGGCTTGGCCCCTCTGCGGACCACCGGGCGAGGGCGAAGCGCGGGCGGCCCCCGCTGTGCGGAGCAGGTCTGGTCCTCGGAAGAGGCCGGCCCTCGCGGGGCTCAGCGCGTCCCCCAGGCCCGGGCCGTGGCTGCTCAGGCCCCGGAGGATTCTGCCGGCGGGCCGCTGCGTCCGCGGGAGGAGTGTCGCCGGCTGGACTGGACGCTGGCCCCTGTCTCACTGTGGCTTTTTCCAGACCTGTTTGAGCACAGGCTACAGTTTTAGAGGTCGTGGAGGGCTGGGGCAGGAAATGCCTCCCACTTCGGATAGCTCTGCAGTCTCCAAACACTCCGGGGAGCTGAGGTCCGGGGGCCTTTGCCAGCGCTCCGCTTCCTGGATCACTTGTCCCATCCAATATCGGGAAATTCGTTTTGTGCTTTATGATTGCCTTTTGCCTCTCCTCATTCTTCCAGGGGGGCTGTTGTCTACCCTGTGTTTGCTCACGCCCTCCTGTATTCACACTCTTGGGGAAATTCTCACATCCTGATGCTGGGTCTGGACAGGCGACTTGCTTTGGCCCGATGGCAAATAACAAAGGCAATGCAGGAAGAAACTGGAAGAGTGCTTGTTATTCCTGGAAATCTGACTCCATATGAACAAACCTTGACTATCCATGGCCCAGATCCCCTAAAGATCCGGCAGAGAGGGAGGCTCATCCAGCTCCCAGCCAGCCTGACCCCAGACAAGTGAGTAAGCCCAGCCCAGATCAGCTGAGCCTGGTAGACTTCTTGAGCTAGGTCAGTGCTGTTGATTTGAGGTGCATTGTTAAATAGTAGTAGATAAATTATATGCCACTCAAAACTTCAGATCAAATCTCTTTCCTCTTCCCCTGCATCCCTACCCTCATCTTTACCCTGTTACTCTGAACACCAAGCCTGGAAGAGGGCCAGTAAGATTTCTTTTTTCTTTTTCTTTTTTTTTTTTGAGTTGGAGTACCACTCTGTTGCCCAGGCTGGAGTGCAGTGGCATGCTTACGACCACTGCAGCTTCAGCCTCAACCAGCTGGGCTCAGGTGATCCTTCCACCTCAGCCTTCCAGATAGCAGCACCACCATGCCCGGCTAATTTTTTTATTTATTGCAGAGATGATGTCACGCCAAGTTGCCCAGGCTGGTCTCAAACCCATGGGCTCAGACAATCCTCTCACCTCGGCCTCCTAAAGTGCTGAGATTATAGCCATGAGCCACTACATCCAGCCTTTTTTTTTTTTTTTAATTTGAAACTAACAGCCATTTTTTATTTTTCAGGACTTTTTTTTTTTTTTTTTTTTTGAAGATGTAGATTACAATTCAGAGTTAGGTACTAAAGAAGTATTTCTTAATATTGTTCACATGGACTCCCTGCATCAGAATTGTCTAGAGAAACTTTGGG
This sequence comes from Tarsius wallacei, assembly GCA_963574415.1. Classification (NCBI taxonomy): domain Eukaryota; kingdom Metazoa; phylum Chordata; class Mammalia; order Primates; family Tarsiidae; genus Tarsius; species Tarsius wallacei. The sequence goes on from CAUYQG010221276.1 coordinate 32,911, forward strand.
AAATACTCCTGAGAATGCTCAGAATCTTTGGGCGTGCAGTATGAGAATTTTCAATTTGACCAGTTTCTCTGTTCCATAGGACATGTTATAACAGTTCTCCTTCCTCATCCACGGTTATTGCAGTTTCCTTACTTGCCCAATCCCTTGGCATCATCCAGATGTTTACCTAAGAAGACAACCTTGAGGAATTTGGAGGATGTCGTCAGCACAGCATGCTCTAATGGGAAGTCCAGCTTCCCCATCTCCTTACCTCCTCGAATCAGGGCTCTGCTTCAAGCCACTCCAGTGCTGCTCATAAGACTGGCCTTCTCTCGGTTTGATCCTCACAGCACAAGAACTTCTGACACCTGAAAATGGTGCTGGAGGAACAATCAAGGTGAGATCTTGGGAAATGGTCTTCCCGTGTTTTACTTTGTATTCAGGTATTAACAAAAGGGAAATCAGTTTCACAATAATTCCCTCTCTGCTGTACTCCTGAGCTCACTTTTCTATGAGAAAAATCTCAAGATTCATGCCCTAAAGAGAGTAAAAGCGACTTTCTCACCACTCTGTATTTGCCATCTCCCTCCTCCAGAAAGTGAGTTCCGTGGAGAGAACTTAGCTTAGGACTTCCTGCCACTGCTTTACCTGACACAGGTTCTTCCCAGTACTGCTAGCTAAGGGTAAGTGTTCAAAAGGCCTTGCCAGCTACCCAGCAGACTTCTCACCCCACAGGCTATGCGCTTATGACTGGAACACTGAGGATCCAAGTACTGACCTCGATGACTTGGAACAAAGATTATGTGAGCCTGTGAAGACCTTGAGATGTCTGGTCTTCAAAGTCCAACTCCAAGTAAGGTTCCTCCAGATCAGGCTTAGATCAGTCTGTCTTGTTCACTTTTACCCAGAGCTTTTCTGCCAAAGGCATTTGATGGACACTGTTGGGCTATGCCCTTAGCCATTGACATTTAGCCACAACTGAGTTGGGACAAGGTGACTTCTTAAACTCACCCATTAAAATATACAAGCTGTACACAAAGGCATAAAAGAAAGCAAGGAAAATAGAATTATAATGAAGGCCTGGTTATGGGTGATGGCCACAGGTTGTGGACGACCAGGGAACACCCTTAAAATCATCCTAAATTCCTTGTGTCAGAATGAAAGAAGGATTTGCTGTCTATTCCTTCAAGTGGTTACAGATTGCTTTTTCATTCAAATATTAAGTATACCTCCCAAAGCTACTTTCTGCTAAATTCCTTCCTTCCTTTTCTCCTCCTCCTCCTCCTCCTCCTCCTCCTTCTTCTCCTCCTCTAGCAATGACTTGAATTTTGAGATTTCATGATGTTTGAAGTCTCTCTGCTTGGTAATATTTATAAGACCATCATTCATAGACAATTTTCTTTTAGGTTTTTTTAGACAATGTCCAGTCCAGAGAAGGGATTGAGGAATTTGGGATGTGAGATCTGAACTCTGAGGTGTTCTTACTGTTTCTTGAAAAGGAAAAAGAGAAAAGAAGGAACCATTTATTATGTGCCTGCCACATGTTATACCCTGTGGTTGGTAATTTCACAGAGATGCCCTTTGCACACAAGATTGGGTCCACATTACCATCTTTGTACATGGATAGGAAATGCATTTGTTTCCTTGTTTGAGATAATTGCCATCGAGTGTCAGTGGGGTTACAGTTGGTTTTAATTAAATGGCCTCAAACTACATCTGGTTGTTCAAGCTGAAAGACCAACAAAGTCTGTCCAGGCATTAGGTGTCCTGCTTGGGGTGAACTGAAGTCAACCAAAAGATTAAAGCTGAAAAAAATAAATAGAAAACTCATCTAGTGACTTTCTCCTTACAGGATTCAACTCTCCTCCAGAAATTGCCTGCTTTTGTCTTCCCCCCACTATCTTCTAGCAATGTATTTTTATATGTAGATGAAGGAAACCAGAACATAAGCTGACAAGGTCCTTATGTTTCTTGGCTTGTGTTCAAGGAACCAAGCCTATATTTCCTTTGTCTCCCCTGGCCTTTGGCTGCTATTCTATGGATAGCAGAGCAGCACCAAAGCTAACCTGGAGGCTGTTTTTCTTAGCAACTGCCTTGCGTTTAACTTAGAGAGCATAGATGTTAAGATATGCATAGTTTAGTCATTAATACTTACCCTCCTTGTGTGATTTACTTTAGACATTAACATATATCCTGCTTGTGTGTTTTTGCCCTCCTTTTTGTGGTTTTGCCCTATATGAGAGGCATGCTGT
>CAUYQG010221279.1:0-22069 GCA_963574415.1 Tarsius wallacei
CTACCACGCCCAGCTAATTTTTTGACTTATTGTAGAGATGAGGTCTTGCTTGCCCAGGCGGGTCTCGAACCCGCGGGCTCAGGCAATCCACTCACCTCAGCCTCCCAAAGGCGTGGGATTACAGGCTGAGCCACCGAGCCCGGCTTCCCTTTCTTCTTCTGGGATACCAATCAGGCATAGGTTTGGCCTCTTGATATAACCCTACATCTTTTGGAAGCTTTGTTCTTTCTAAATTCCCTGATTTTTACAGATCAGGTTAATTACATATTTTGGCCTTCAAGTTCTGAGATTCCTTCTTCTACTTAATTCTGCTTTCCATGCTTGTCATCTTATTTTCTAGATGAATTTTTTATAGCCAAAATATGTTACAAGTTCTTTCAGTGTCGCAGCTTGTCTTTTTTGAGTCCTATTCACTCCTCCCATCCATTCCCTAATCCCTGTTGTACGGGGCCAGTCATTGGTGACTTCCATTGTTTGGGCTCTGAGGTCTGATTTTTCAGGTGTTTTCACTGGGAATTACCTGTGTTCTTCCACTGATTTTTTTCTCATTTGTGGCAGATCTCTTTCTCTTTAGTTCCATTATTCAGTAGCAGGAGAGGTTTTCACTTCTGATATTTGCTCAACTCTATTTTTCCCTGATCAGGCCTCTGAATTTGTTCTATTTTAAAACAGAGCTGTGGGTGGAAAGATTTGTGGTCTCTTCTGAGAGTCAAGTAAGGTGGAAGATGGGGAACTAGGATTCAGAAACTACTTGCAAATCATGTTTACTGATTGTGGTATAGGTTCCCTGAGACCCATTCCTCACCACCACTCTATATAACAAGGCACATATGTATACCCAAGTCCAAGATACAGTAACAGCAATGAGAACAGAGAAAAATAGAATGCATTAAGATGGACAAAAAAAATTTTAAAAACAAAAGCTGAAACTAAAGAAAAAAAAGAATGCACACACACACACACACACACACACCAAAACAAACAGGAAAGAACACAAAGCAAAACAAAAAAAGAAAAACTGAACACACACACACATATACACCCAACACAAAAGAGAAGAAAATTCAAATCAAACCCTCACAAATGCACTCACACACACACATTAAACTAAAAAAAAACCCTGAAAGATGAACACTTAATAATTCACATACACACGTAAACAGAAAAAAAAAGAAAGAAGGAAAAGAAAAAGGTAGGGTGGAAATGAAGTTTGAACCTTCACATACACATCCTGCACAAAATAAGATATGTGGAGCTATGGCCTCATCCACAACCTCCCCAGTGTCCAGTCCAGAGGTGGTGGTGGTGGGAATGGGTGGGGCTTCAGTCCTTCCTTTTCACTCTTATAATCCGTCCCCCATGTGGAGGTGCAGGATTATCTCTTCCACAGTACTGGCAGGGGAGGGGAGCCCAGCCAGGATTATCCTGGAGTAGAGTCCTATTGTGGTTCCCCCTGGGTCCAGGCGCCACCTGGGTTGCCCCCTCTCAGTTGCACCTCAGCTGTGTGGGTCTGATGTTCACAGGACTGCTGATGAGGAGGGGGTTGGGTCAGCCTGACTCACCCCTAAAAAGTTGGGCTCTTCCTCATCCTTTTCTGGTCACACCCTTTGTCTCACAGCTAAACCAGGGTATGAGGTGGGGCACCTGAGACATAGCACTCATCTTGTCCCTCCAGAGTTTGTGCTTTCTGGATATTCCACTTCACCAAGAGAGCCCTGGCCACTTGTTCCCAGGTCTCCACTTAGCCACTCACATGCCTACTTGCAGACACATAAGCAAAATTTTCCATGCATTCATACTGGGACACATAGTTCAACTGGTTCCTCCACCATCTTCCTTCTCCCACACCATCTTAACTGTCCCTAATCTCTTCTTTTAGTAAGAACACCAATCATATTGGATTTGGGCCCACCCTAATGGCCTCATTCTACTCTCTAACTTAATCACCTCTTTAAAGGCTCTGTCTCCAAATACATCTGAAGTACTGGGGGTCAGGGCTTCAACACATGGGTTTTAAAGTAACACAATTAATAGAGCTCATAACACTGAGGAACTGCTTTTTAAAATTGTTGGGTTTGGTAACGGAAAGTCATCATTGTTCAGATAATAAAGATGTGGTTCATTTACCTAGTCTAGTTTTGGTCTTTCAGTAAACAAAACTCTCACAGGACTGAAGATGATCCAGGAGCCACATAATTTAACTACAATCAGCCCACTCCCAACATCTGAATGACCCAATCAGTATTTACGTCATTAACATTGCTAAAAGGATGGGTTAGAGTTTAGAGAGAACTTTTTGAAGAGAAAAGCTCCAAAACTGGAGGCATACAGTATGACACCATTTATGGTAAATGCTAGAAAATCCAAGCTAACTGAAATTACCAGGGAAGGATGGGATTATAAAGTATGAGAAAACTTTTTGAAGTGCTACATCTGACCATTAGCTTTAACTGTGGTGGTTTCAGTTGTGCACACATATCAAAACTTACCAAATTGTACTCTGTGCAGTTTATTGTGACCTGTACCTCAATATACTATTTTTTAAATGGCTTTATTTCTGGTTTAAAAAAAAAAACTGGATCCTAGGATGTAGTATACACATTCTCCCAGTCTGATCATACCACCCCCACCACCCTGCAGGCCTTCTCCAGCAGAGTGGACTGTCCACTAACGGCAGAGCATACTAAGCAAAGACCATACTGAGCATGCTCAATTCCTCCCAAATAGCTGTGTTCCCACAGGGAGGAGGAAGCAGGGGGTGTTAGTTTAGGCATCCCAAATTTCTTTCCTTCTGCATAGGGACCAATTAGTGAGTATTTTAGGCTTTGCAACAGTTCCTGTTGAAACTACTCAGCTTTGCAAAATAGCAGCCACAGATAAAATGTGAATATGCATTTCAATAAAATTCGAACACAAATCTACGTTTTGTATAGTTCACATGTTGCAAAAAAACTCCCAATCATTTGCGATGTTTTGGCTTACAGGGCATGCAAAAACAGGCTGTAGTTTGCAGACCCATGCTTAAGGGAAATTCCTTTACATAGATGTGGTTCCAGACACCTCAAAGACACAAAATAAAAGCACTGTATTCAAGAGGCCAAGTAACTGACCCAGAGACAAACAACCAAACAGGGGCTTTGTTCAGGAATTTGCGTACAGGGACAGTGGCCCAGAAGTGGCCATCTGGGCAGAGAGAAAAATGCTCTTGAATATAAGTTTCACAGACTTTATAGCAACTTTGCCTAGAGCAGAGTGTGGTGTGAAAGAACAGGGTTTCTAGTAAACAGGTGTAGTGTAAAAGCATGCTTATTAAACATGTCACATCTACCCCAAAATGCTGCCATTTCAATATATGTGGAATGTTTTTGTGTGCATAATAAAGGTAACCAAAGGTTTTGGGCATTGACCCAAGTATGTTCCATCTGGTCTGAACCAGCCTGGGTGGGAGGGCGAGCAACTGTCTCAAGAATGCACAAGAAACCTATGTGTAGCTGCAAGATGTGGTTAACAGGCACAGAAAACACTGTGCCCATGGGCTTCAGCATAACCTACAGGCCCAAGCATGGAGCCTAGGGGAAAGGCAACATCCTGGGTTGGCCAACCCAAAAACCCCTCCTGGATCTTACCTCCTGCTTGGAGTCAGATCCAGGGTGTGCTCATGTTTGTCACCCTACAATATAACCATAGTGAAACCACTTCCCTTCTAAAATTAACTGGGCATTACAAAACATACACCTGTATTAAAACTAGCACATATGTTAAAGTGTTAAAAAAAATACCTTGTCTGCACATGGGGAAAATACATTTTAAAAAACAAAAGCATGACTTGGGTCAGGTGCAGTGGTTCATGCCTGTAATCTCAGTACTTTGCAAGGCCAAGGCAAGATTGCTTCAGACCAGGAGTTAATAAGACCAGCCTAAGCAACATTACAAGACCTCACCTCTGCAAAAAAAGAAACCAAAAGGTAGCTGAGTGGCGTGGCACATCCCTAGTCCCAGCTACTCAGGAGACTAAGGCAGTGGTGGGCCATGATAGTGCCACTGCATCCAGCAGGAGCCAGCGTGAGACCAAAAAAAAAGAATCCATGATAGCTTGGACACACAAAAAATAGTAGATCCATCATTGGCATGTTAATAAATTAGTTTTCTTACCTCGCATTTTTTTTTTCCTTTTTTTTTTGAATTGGAGTCTCACTCTGTCACCCAGACTGGAGTGCAGTGGCCTCCCGACCACCGCAGGCTCGACCTGCTGGGCTCCGGTGATCCTTCCGCCTCAGCCTTCCAAGTAGCTGAAACTACAGGCGCGCGCCACCACGCCAGGCTAATTTTTGATTTATTGTAGAGATGAGATCTCACACCAAGTTGCCCAGGCGGGTCTCGAACCCGCGGGCTCAGGCAATCCACTCACCTCAGCCTCCCAAAGTGCTGGGATTACAGGCTGAGCCACCGAGCCCGGCTACCTCGCATGTTTTTCTAGAGGTTCTTGTCACAAACATACTTAACCCTCTTAACGCTGAATCTGAATCCTCCACTGCATGTAAAACAACTAAGAGTAACTTAGCCTGTGAGCCCTACATAAGTGTCCCCCCTCTCATATCCTACGGCTTGTTTTGCTGTCTATCCAAAGCTCTTAAAAGTACTTATCTCCCAAGGACTCTCAATGATAGCAGCATAAATGAAGAATGCCAGCTGGTCAATCATTTTCTGCTCTAGAGCTCTCCTAACACTGCTTTACCTGGTCGGTAGTGAGCTAGGTCATGTCGCAGTTTCCGAAATTGTACTGCCAGCCCAGGATCCAGGCAACAGGAAAGAGGAAAGTGACAGCACCCGAAAGCTCAAGGATGCTAGCAGCCACGAGGCCACCAGAATGTTGCAACCCTGCCGAGTATCGCAGCTCTGCCGTCTTAACACGAGTGCTGCAGCTCTGTTTGTTGGCTTAACAGGCCGACAAACCAAGCTACGAAAAGTATTGTCTCAATAGACCAGCAAGCCAAGCCCCGAAAGGCATCTCAGCTCAGTTCCAGTCTCCCTTTCTACCAGCAGCTCTTTTTCTCGGCGGTCTCACTTCTAGCTTCATTCACCTTACTAGCTCTCCTGCTTCTGCTGGCTCTGTCAGCTGGCAAAACAACCTCGGGGCGCCTGTAGCTGTTGATAGTCCTCAGCAACTCCCACGAATCCGGACTCTTACACTATACGCAATAGAAATGAAAAGCGCCCACGACCGGAAACTGGAAAAAATAGAATTATATTGAAACAAAGTAGGCTCCTAATAGGAGCAGACCTAAAAAATAAGTTGCCCAGAACGACTGGAACGAGGCCCTTATATAGCCCTAGGTTAGAACTGATTGGCAAGCATTAGCAGTGCGCTGATAGGTTGGCACTAGCTGTGCTGATTGGTCAGTACTAAGAACCAATCAGCTGTAAGTAGAAGTCTAATAGTGATCTGATTGGTTGGCACTTAGCACCAATCAGCTAGAGGTATTGTGGTTTTTTGGGTTTTTTTTTCAACTCCAGGAAGTGAGTGTTTTTGCTCTAGTCTGAGTGGCTTGTACGGAGTTTGTTACCAAAGCAAGTGTCTGTGCTTCAGTTAGAGAGGCTTGTAGGAAGTTTCTTACTTTGATAACCAGGACCATCCTGTCTGCCTGCCTATTTGTTTTCTAACTACCTCCTTTTTCAATGAGAAGTAAGATAACAAGAGATGACCCATTCTTTGCTATAATTCCCCATAGATTCAAGATCTTTCTGTGGCGACAAGATCAGAGCGGCCAGGGACAACAAAGGAGGAGGGCAGAAGAAGCACATTACAAACCTAGGGAAAAGGGTGGCCTTGATTTGATCCACCAGAGAGACTAGCAGGTGATCGCTCCCTGTGATTTTGCTCTCTGGTCATGTCACAAGCTAGGAACAGAATTTTCAGGTAGTCCAACAAGTCCACCAGAAATTGTCCTCTATTTGTTGTATGTAATGAAAAGTAAGACTTGCAAAATTTTTTAGTTTAAAACATGTGTATTTAATTCCCACATCCACTACTTATTGGCTGTGACCCCTGATAAGCTACTTAACCTCTTTGAATCTTCAGATGTTTATCTGCAACATGAGAATAATAGTAACTCCCCTTCAAGGCTGATTATAAGAATCAATTGAGTATGCAAAATGCATACATTGTGTACCTAAAGCAAAAAATGTTCACTCTCTGCATCATTACACTTTATGACTTCACATTTGAGCTGCTATCCTCCCTGCCAGACATTTCCAGTTGTGTGTAAAAATAACATAACCCTGGTCACTGGCTAGGGCAGATTCTAGGTTTATAAAGCTAAATACTAGTGTAAAAAAGCATCATATTTTTCTATAAAAATTGTAGATAGTATTGAATTGGAGAGCTATAGTGACTGTGTAGCCATAAGCTAATAGTTTTTTCTTTTCTTTTTAGAGACAGGGTCTTGCTTTGTCACCCAGGCTGGAGTGCTTTGACGTGATCACAACTCACAGCAGGCTTGAACTCCTGGGCTCAAGTGATCCTCCTGTCTCAGCCTGTTGAGTCTAGGACTACAGGTGCATACCACTATGCCTGGTTAATTTTTTTTTTTTTTTTTTGGTAGAGTCAGAGTCTTATGATGTTGCCCATGCTGGTCTTGAACTCTTGACCTCAAACAATCCTCTTGCCTCAACCCCACAAAGCACTGAGAGTACAGGCATAACCCATGACACTGCCCCCCCCCAATATAATCAATAGGCTTCAACTAAGCCATACTAATTGGCTGCAAATTAAACCACAAAAAGAACTTAAATAGATGCCAACTTTTCACATCTGTTCTTTGAGAAACTGTAAGTTGTGTAATTATCCAGAGCAATCATTTATGAATGTAACAAAAATAAAGCTAGAAAGTAGAATAATTTTTTCCTCCTCTTTCTGTTGTGGTATTGATTGGTAGTCATTTTCTTCCCAGGGCCCCCTTTAAATGCACTTTATAAAACAATGCCCCTTCAGCAAGAAGCAGCAAATCAACTAAAATCAGTCCTGATTTAGATCCTGGACTTTGTCCTCAATATCTCATAGAATTCTGTACTAATTAACTCAATATGATTTTCATGAAAATGAAAAAACAGAATCCTCCTACATTCTAGTTACCCAATACTACACAACAAACCACCCTGAAACTTAGTAACTTAATGCAACCATGTATGATCTTTCCTGGTTCTGTGGTTAACTGGGCTCAGCTGGGTGGTTCCTACTTGGATCTCTCATATGGTTGCTATCAGATGGCAAGAGGGCTGGGTTGGATGTCCAAGATGGTTTCTGAACTCACATAGCTGATGCCTCAGTTGGAACAGGTACAAGAAACAAGGGCTGGCTGGGCATCTCCCCCATCCCATGGCCTCTCTACCTGGCTAGTTAGGCTTCTTCTTAGCATGGCATCTCAGCATATTTTGACTTTTTGGTGGGGGGTGGGGGTCAAGGTCTCACTTTGTAGCTCAGGCTGGAGTGCAGTGTCATAATCAAGATGATCACAGCTCACTACAGCCTCAACCTCCTGGCTCAGGCAATCCTTCCACTTCAGCATCCCAAGTAGCTGAGACTACAGGCACACATCACTATGCCCTGCTAATTTTTTGATTTTTTTGTAGAGATGAAGTCTTGCTATGTTGCCCAGGTTGATCTCAAGCTCCTGGACTCAAGCAATCTTCCCACCTTGGCCTCTCAAAGCGCTGGGATTACAGGCGTGGGCCACCGCACACCCAGCATATTTGGACTTCTTATATAGCAGCTGGCTTGCCTTAGAGAGAGCAGTTTACAAGACCCAGGCTAAAGCTACACAGTATTGAAAGTCCATAGTATCACTTCCATTACATTCTGTTGGGGTAAAATGAGTGACCGGGCCAACCAAGTTTCAAAGGGAAGAGACTACACTTCCCTTCAAGTATCAGCAGGAGTGGCTCACTGCAGGACCATTTTTGGAGACTTGCTATTTCCTAGGAAACTTAATTAAGTCCATTCATTTTGACAGTCTGTTCTGACAGCTTCTTTACTATTTACTTTCCAACCATCTCTTGATGGTCTTTTAATAACTTCAAATTTTGATTTATATAAACTGTTACATAGAACAGCCACATTATTTAATTTGATCATCATAACAATCAAGGTAGGCAGGGCAAGGATTTTTATCCCAATTTGCTAATAGGAAAAATGAGCCTCAGAGAAGTTCAGTGAGTCACATGGCTGGTAAACACCAGTCATAAGCCCCTGACTCCTCAGCTAGTCTCTTTCCAGGGTTCTCACGCCCTCTCAGTAGCAGGCTTATGTCCTTCTGGTGCCATTCCAGCCCGAGAGGACAACATGCTGAAGTTCAACTAACAATGTCCAACTGCTGGTATCAGCAAAGTTGTGCTTCTGAGATTTGTATGGTAAGGCGGTGCCTGTAATTCCAACGACTTGGGAAGCTGAGGTGGGAGGATTGTTTGAGCCCAGGAGTTGAAGACCAGCCTAGGCAACATATTAAAAAATTTTTAAATTTCATCTGTGCAAAAAAATTTTTTTAAATAGCTGGGTGTGATAGCTGTAGACTCAGCTACTCAGGAGACTGAGGTGGAAGGATTGCCTGAGCCCAGGACGTCAAGGCTGGGGTGAGCTGTGTTTGTGCCACTGCACTCCATCCTGGGACAACAGAATAAGACCCTGACTGGAAGGAAGGAAGAAAGGAAGGAAGGAAGGAAGGAAGGAAGGAAAAGGTTAGTATAGTAAGACAAATTAGAAGCAGCAAACATTAGGCACCTATCTACTAGAGATTGTAATTAGAATGTATTTCAAATTAAGATTGCAGGTGTTAATTTAAAATATAGGACATCTACTATTATATGATTGAAAGTTCCCCACTCCCAGCACAAGCCATCAATCGTAGTAGAATATAAAGTTGGTATGAATCATTCTCAGTACAAAATAACTTTTTAAATTCATCACCTCCCTTTCCATCTATTCCTTATCAGGATAATAAATGAATGGCAAAATGATAGGTTTGATTTCACCTCTTCTTCTTGTCCTTGGTTTCCCTTCACTAGGTTAAAATCAAATGCTAATAGATGCGGAAATGGTTTAAAGTCGGAGATGGAATAGAAAAAGTAGCCAAGGAGCCTGCTGAAGGGAAGTTATTGATTCTACAATAATAGTATCATCCACAACAAGAGAACCATGTACTGCTAAAATAAACTTATGGTAGGACAGTGATGATTATTCAATTTTTCAATAAAACGATGCTGTGGTAAAAAAACTAAATGTGTTCCAAAGGTTATTAATCCTTCCAGCTATCCAACTTGATTTTGTGAAATATGAACTAAAATCTTTTGGAAAAAGTATTAATATATCTGTTATCATGCATTGTTGTTCAAGCCAACGTCAAGATCATCTTAAATGATCCATAGATGAATCTCAGGTGCTTAAATGATTGTGAAAATATTCTACCTTTTCAAGTCTCAGTTATTTACTGGTAATGCTGTTTAGCATAAGTGGTTCACAATGCCAAGCAAATGTCAAAATCAACAACAAAAAGGAGAATATGCAGCTATGTGTTTAAGAGTTCATTCATAGGTCTCCTACCCTCAATACATAAGATGCTTCTCAGGTAAAAAAGGCGCCGGGCTCAGTGGCTCAGCCTGTAATCCCAGCACTTTGGGAGGCCGAAGTGAGTGGATTGCCTGAGCCTGCAGTTTCAAAACCAGCCCGGGCAACTTGGCGAGACCGCGTATCTACAATAAAAAAAAAAATTACCCAGTTGTGGTAGCACACACCCGTGGTTCCAGCTACTTGGAAGGCTGAGGTGGAAGGATCGCCTGAGTCCAGCAGGTTGATGCTGGGGTGGCCGTGAGTATGCCACAACACTCCAGCCTGGGTGACGGAGTAAGACTCCAATTCAAAAAAAAAAAAAAATAAGGGCAAGGCAGGGAGCAGACAAAGCTATTTGAAAAGTGTCACGTGGCATAGACAGCACACAAAATTCCCATAATTGGAAGAAAACTCTAATATATGTTTTGAAATTTTCTCCCAAGAAAGTAAAAGTCAAAAAAAGACAAAACAAAACAATGAAAGTAGTCACACCAAACCTTCCAGTTCAGGTATTACAGTAGACACGACAGAACACCGTGGCTGCAGAATGAGCACAACCAGACAGCCAGGCCCTGCCCCTTTCTGTGAGACTGGGCAAGTTTTCTTACCCTCTCTGTGCCTCAGTTGCCTCATCTTTGGAAAAGGGAATCATGCTAGCATCTACCTAGCAGGGTCAGTGAGGATCAGATGGGTTAAAACATGGAATCATGCTTATAGCCTTGTCTAGCACAGAGCAAGCACCATACCAGTGTTTGCTGCTGTGTATAATAAATATGGAAAGGTGGAATGGAGATAGCCTTTGAAAGTCTATTTAAAATCAAGGAAGCTGTGCAAAAAAAACAATTTTGAGTGATGTTGTTAAATTGTCTAGAAGGTTAGTAGACACTGCTCTTAATAAGGATGTCTTCTGATTTCTAATGCAGACACTCCTAGAGAACACCAAAGCCTATTTTTTTTTTCAGCAATTACTACTCCTGGACCTAACAGTGAACTTTCATCAGTCAAGCTAATCAAATAGTCCAGGAGAGCATATTGCTGTTTTTAAGAACATTAATATATTTTTACATGCAGGTGCTGAAGAAAATGAAAAGTTGGTTTTGTTTTTTGGGTTTTTTTGATTTTTCTTTTTTTAATTAGGTCTCACTCTGTTACCCAGGCTCGAATACAGTAGTGTGATCACAGCTCACCATAACCTCAACTTCCTCAGCTCAGGAGATCCTTCCACCTCAGCCTCCCAAGTAGCTGGGACTACAGGTGTGCACTACAGGTGTGCAAAAATTAGCTGGCTAATTTTTTTTTTAAGACAGACACAGTCTCACTGTGTTGCCCAGGCTAGTCTTGAATTTCTGGGCTCAAGCAGTCTTCTTGGCCTCCCAAAGTGCTGGAATTACAGGCAAGAGCTACCATGTCCAGCTGAAATAAAAGAATTTTAAGAAATAAGGAGAATATTCTTTCCAGCTAATTCATGGTGTTGCAGATCTCTTGAATCCATGATTCAAAGGCAGAAATCTAGGAAAATAGGCTGCTCTTGCATTCAATTGTACTATAAAGCATTAAATATACATAGCATTGCACATTATAAAGAGTTTTTTTATTTCCAAATTATAGTTTGTCTTTGAATGAGAGTTTAGGAAGGGTCCTATCCTAAATAGGCATTCTTGGTTTCCTGGAGGGAGATGAGCAGACAGGAAGGACCAGTGCTACTGAGAATTTGACCTGTCCTATGGGGTTGCATGGGTTTAGAAAGACCACTGGAAAAAAGTGGGTCCAGCTGCCAGAATTAAATATCTGAAGCCTATAATGACCAATATCTAGAGTTCAGTATGAGTTTTATTTACTGCCATTTAACACACACCTCCCTCCCAAATTATATAAATACTGCCCTGACTCCAAAGCACTCTGTGAGTAAGTGATCATTTGAATGAGTTAGAGGTGGAATTCAATGACTATTGGTTCTTAAAGCTGAAGAACTGTTATAGTCAAAATAATATACAAATAATTAAAAAGGCTAAATTACACAAAGTTACAAAACCACAGCAAAGATATTAAAATAGGTTAGCTTAATGGTACAAGCAATTTCACTTCATCTTAATATACTTCCTTCCCATAATATCTAATCTACTCTAGATTTATTTCTAGCATTATTTAATTACTATCCTAAGAGACACTTTAGATCTAGTAAATAATACATCTTGGAAGGATCTAAATGAATAGTACACCCAGAAAGATTCAGAAATGGAAATATTCTGCCAGCCTGCCACATGCTAGTGGCCCACAATAGGTTAAATAACAAAGCTACTTCTCCCTAGTGGCAGGATGGCAGAACACAAATGTCACAGCACAGGTGAGTTTTATAGGTTCTGTGGCTATTTGCTTATGCATGCATTAACATGTATCATTTTTGTTTATTTTATGCCGTTTTCCATCATACTTACATAGTCTGCATGTACTTCTTAGGCAATCAAATTTAACTTATATTATAAATTGCTTTCTAGTCACCAGAAATGCCTATATATGTGACTTCCTTTCCCAGTAAACATACCTATAAATCTGTAAGTTTTATGTGCAAATAATCTTTTTCCCTAAAATTGATTTCAAATTAACTTCCAATGCCTCTATGTAAAAAAGTACATAAGAGGCCAGGCATGGTGGCTCACACCTGTAATCCCAGCACTTTGGGAGGCTGAGGCAAGAAGATTGCTTGGGCCCAGGAGTTTGAGACCAGCCTAGGTAACACAGAAAGACCTTGTCTATAAACCAACCAACCAGCCAACCAACAAAACAATTAATAAGAATTTTTCCAAAATTGGGAGACGGTATATAGATACCTGCAATAGGGTAATGAGAATAATTACACTACTAGCTGTCATCATTGCATACTAAACAATTTGCATCTTTTTCTCCATTACATCAGAATTATCTAAAGCAAGGTAATCATGTGTCACAACAGATGGATGAGAACCTGCAACAAGGAGTCCGGGAATCGTCAATATTTGGATATTCAACTAGTCCAGCTTACAATGGCTTCGGTCTACTGAGGTTTGCTGTCTGTGAAGTAAGCCTGCAGAATAAACTCATCTGTCTAGCAGTTTCAGCTACCTACTTCCATTTACTTGTGGTCCCACTAGCAAGAGTATTAAATTATGATGAACATATTTCCTATGGCAATGTACTAGCGAAGGCAAAGAAGGAAGGAGAGGGACTCACTGAAGGCATAACTTATCATGAAGTTTCCTGTTGGGTGAGAGACCGTGTGTGGTACCATGACAGATGTTGGATTTTCCTTCTTTTTTCCCTAGGTGGATTAAAAGCTGTTTTGTCTTCACATCTTTCACAATGGGAAATTTTTCTCTTTCTTCATATATATATATATATATATATATATATATATATATATATATACACACACACACATACATACACACACAGAAAGAGAGAATGAATGAATGAATGGGTCTCCAAAAAGGGAATTTATTTATTTTTAAAAATTGTGTATTTATTATTACATGTTTAAACTTCAGTCATCTTCAAAGTACTCTCCATTTGATGTAATACACCTACTGAGATGCTTTTTCCACTGTTTCTGAACTCATTGATTTTGATGCCTTTAAGTGCTTCCAATGTTTTTTTGTTTCACCTCTTCTACATCAGCAAAACGTTTTCCTTTGAAGACTTCTTTCATCTGGGGAAACGAAAAAAAATACATTTGGGACGAGATCAGGAGAATAGGGAGGGTGGGACATGGGGGTCACGCCATTTTTGGTCAAAAGCTGAACACTGTGGTGTGGGCAGGAGCACTCATAAATCATGAAATGGGCAAATGCACTGAATCTCAAAAAAATAATTCACTGATGCCAGACACAACCTCTCACAGCAATGCTAGCTGGTACACTGATGCCAATGGGTTCCTAGAACACTTATCCAGCAAGGAAGCCTGTACTACAAGGGGCCCACCCTCCAAAATTAATTCCAAGCTTCTTTGGGTCCTTCTCATATTAACATATACATATACATATTTATAGCTGGTCTAGCTTATAAACCAGATCAAACTACTGTATAAAACATAGCCTAAAACAGATGACTATATATGCATGTTTATATAAAACATAGATGGATTATGCTAGTATAAATATATAACAATTATTATGTGAAAAATTAAGTTTTAGTCCCCTTGGAATCACAGATGAGTACAACTTCTTCCCTGCTCCAAGGGGCTGGTGATCCTGTAGAGATCACAGGTAAGTAATGAGTAATCTTACAAAACACTCACTACACAAAAGGGGCAAGGGGACACATACAGACTCCTGTGGGGACCCAGAGAGGTAGCACTCAGGTGGCTGAATCTCCTAGATCACATTAACTTTTTCAAAAAGTCTTTAGTTCCCAAAACCAAAGGAAGGGGTAAGTTCCGGGGGACGGGGGAGGGGTGGAGGGAAGGAGAGCACCCAAAGCCCTGCAGCAGCAGAACTTATAGGAGACAGAAAGGAAAAGGAGATAGTTTTGTGCCCTTCAAATTAGACTGTCTAGATATTTGCTTTGCCCCTCTATGTAAGATGACTCATTCTTAGTATTTTTATGTGTAAAATTGCTTTGGATTTTAAGTTCATCAAAGACCAGGATCGTGTGTTTGAGGTAAATGTTCGAACATAGACTCTTTTCCCCCTATACCTGTACCTAGATTATTTCTCCCCTGCCCCTCTTCTTTAGGGGGTGGCCTCTGGCCAAAGCTGGTCTCTGATGGATAAGCTGATATTCCCAGTAATGAGGCATGAGATGCAGATGACCCATCACAGGATGCAGGTGACCAAACAAGCCTAAAGATAATGTAATCATCCCTCTTAATCAATGTAATTGTAAATACTGTATAAGAATCTGAATAGTTAACTTACTTGCTTTGATTATAAAAGTATTTGCTGTACTGTCCCAAAGCACAGATTCTTCACTGACCTATTGCCATCTCCCGTAAGTTTTACAAAGTCAGTGTCTCTCCCTGCTAGGCCTCTGGGTGACTTGATTAGAACAGGGGAACATTACATGCAAGCCCTCTCAGATTTGGGACTACTGCATTACAATGCCACACCAATACAGGTATATCTTGCATAGTATATGACATATACCTATGTTAAAATAGTGCTTAGCAAAAGACTTTTGGAGATAACAGAGATGTGACCAGGCAGAACTGTCTTCAGGTCAAGCTCTGAAGTCTCCGAAAGTGCCCTGGTCCCTCTACCCTATCCCATTGTCTTTTTGTACTCATTCTCTCCTGTCCCGGGATCCATCTTTATGTTGCCTTCTGGCTCCTCAGAGTCTCTGTTGTAGGCCTCTTCCAGGTCTGGCACCCTGGACAAGACCTCTCTAAGCTAGCCTTTCCTTCTCTCTCCTACCTGCAAGCTCCTTCTCTCTCATCTACTCACCAGGAGTAAGCTATACAATTAAACTAACACTAATGTATAAACACCCAAATTGCTGGCTTATTGTACTAGCTATCTTAAGAAAAAAAAATACTTTTAAATGAGGTGCTTTTGGTCAGGCACAGTGGCTCATGCCTATAATTCCAGTACTTTTTTACTGCTAAGGCAGGAAGATTGCTCGAGCCCAGGAATTCAAGACCAGCCTAGGTAACATAGCAAGACCCTGTCCCTAAAAAAAAAAAAAATTGAGAGTTTCTTTTTGCTTTCCTGGCTAAATTATGTCTTGGGAAACAGCGTCTCTAAATTAACCCAAGCTGAGTTTTAGATGCATTTGTGATATTCAAGTGCCCTCTGGAGGCAAAAATAATCTCGTGTTAGAGAAAAGATATCAGGTGTGCGCACGCACACATGCACCAACAACCCTGCGCTGCTGGGCTCCATTCATTTCCCTCCATCTTTCTTTGTACAAGCCAATACAGTTCTGTCTTCAGACCTTTAGCTTGGCATGGAAATTCTTTTGCCTGGAATAGCCTTTCCAAAGATTGTCCCATGAGTGACTCCTTTACATCACCCACTGTAGCTCAGCGGTCACTTTCACAGTGGTATGCCACATCCCGGGAAGCCAACTTTCCTGCTCTGTCACGTTGCCCTGTTTCCTTGTCTTCCTAGCACCCTGCATTACCTGAAATCATCTCCTTGCATTTACTCAACTTATGTAGCAGGTGCCTGATTGTAGGCCCTGTCTTAAGCACTTAGGATAAATCAAGGTACAAACCAAACATGCTTCTTACTCTCATGGAACCCACAGATCTTGGGATTTTTCAAATCTATTTATTTATTTATTTAAGAGATAGAGTCTTGCTCTGTTGTCCACACTAGAGTGCAGTGGCATGATCATAGCTCACTGCAACCTTGAACTCCTTGGCTCAAGTGATAATTCCCCCACATCAGCTTCCTAAGTAGCTAGGACTACAAGTGAGCTCCACCACACCCAGCTACTTTTTAAATTTTTTTGTAGAGGTGGGGTCTCACTATGTTCTCCAGCTGATCTTGAACTTCTGGTCTCAAGCAATCCTCCCACCTCAACTTCCCAAAGCACTGGAATTACAGGCATGAGCCACCACACCTGGCCCCCAATCATGTTGTTTCCTTATTCATCAGATTTCCCACCAGAATGTAATCCCTATGACACCAGGACCTTTTTCAGTCATGCTAGAACTCTACTCTGGGATAAACCTGGCTGGGTCACCCACTACCAGCACCTGGAGAGGAGACAATCCTGAACCTCCCCCACCAAAGGGGCTCCCCTTTACCTTATAAGGGGCTGAGCACCAGGGCGATTGTGAACACCTGTGAGCAGCTGAGAGGAATAATTACAGATCCTGCCACAAAAGGGCACTTGGTATCCATAAATTCTTTTTTTCCTTTTTGTTCTTTTGTTTTGGCTTAGTGTGTGTGTGTGAATGAAGGTTTGATTTGCATTTCTCCCCTTTTTTGATCTTTTTCTTGTGTGTTTATTCTTCTTCTTTTGTTTTGGTTTAGTGTATGTGTGAATGTGTAAGTGAGTTCAATTTGCATTCCTCCCCTTTTTTTTCTTCTTCCTCTTTCATTTTTTTGGTGTGTGTGTGTTCAGTTTTTCTTTTGTGGGGTTTTTTGTTTGTTTCCTGTTGGTTTTGTTTTCTTTTTGTATTTTTTTGTTGTTCTTGTTTTTGCTTTTATTTTTCTGTGGTTTATTTTATTTTTAATTAATTTTATTGATTCTATTTCATTCCACTTTTCTCTATTCTCATTACTGTTACTTTATCTTGGACTCAGGGGGTATACACAGATACCCATTGCATCATCATATAGAATAGTGGTGAGGAGTGGGTCTCTGGGGGCCCATACCCCAGTCAATGAACATTGTGACTTGCAAGTAGTTTCTGAATCCTAGCTCCCTACTCTCCACCTTATTCAACTCTTAAAACTATAAGAAACAGCAAGGCTTCCCACTCCCAGCCCTGTTTCAAAACAGAACAAGTTCAGAAGCTCTGATCAGGGCAGAATAGAGGGCTGAACAAACAACAGAAGTGAAAAGCCCCACCTACTACCACTGAATAACAGAATTAAAAAGAAAAGAGATTTGTCATAAATGAGGAAAAATCAACAGAAGAACACAGGTAATTCCCAGTGTACCAAAAAAGCGACACCCAAAAAACCAAACTAGAGCCAAAAAATGGAAATCATGAATGATTGACCCCAGAATACAACAGGGATTAGGAAATGGATGGGAAGAGTAAATAAGACTCAAGAAAGACAAGATGCAACACTGAAAGAACTTGTAACAGAGATCCTGGTCATAAAAAAACTTCATCCGGGAAATAAATAACAAGATGACAATCATGGAAAGCAGACTCAACCAAACAGAAGAAAGAATCTCAGAGCTTGAAGACAAAAACATGGAATTAACCCAATCTGTAAAAAAAAAAAAAAGAAAGATAACTCAGAAAGAACAAAGCTTCCAAGAGATATGTGACTATATCAAGAGGCTGAACTTATGTCTGATCAGTACCCCAGAAGAAGAAAAGGAGATGGAGAATACCTTGGAGCAAGTATTTACAGGATGTTATCCAAGAACACTTTTCCCATCTCACCAGAGATGCAACCATCCAAACACAAGAGACTCAGAGAACCCGCCCCAAGACATCAAATGAGAAGACCAACTCCTAGACACTTAGTAATATGCCTACACAAAGTAGGTATAAGTGAAAAAATCTTAAAGGCAGTGAGAAAGAAGGATCAGACTGCCTACCAGGTAGGACCAATCAGAATAGCAGCAGACTTATCAGCAGAAACACTACAATCTAGAAGGGACGGGAGTTCAATTTTCAAAATCCTCAAAGATACACAATTTCAACCAATAATTTCTTACCCAGGCAAGCTCAGCTTCATCAGTGGAGAATTAAAATCCTTCCCAGACGTCCAATCCCTAGAAGTTTATCTCCCAGACCAGCTCTACGGGAGATAATCAAGAAGGTATTAAGTACAGAAGGAAAAAAAAAGAACCACCATGCACTTGCCAAAAACACAGAATAGAATAGAATCAACACAACACACCTCACAACTGCAAAATTGAAAGCACACACATCAACCCAAAAGTTAAAAGAAAACAAAACAGCCTTATAAATGCCTCATGACAAGGATAAATTCTCACATTTCAATAATCAGCCTGAATGTCAATGGATTAAATGCACCACTGAAAAGACAAAGAATGACAAACTGGATTTTAAAAACACAACCCAACAATAAATGCTGCCTCCAAGAAACACTTCTCACTACAAAGGACACCTATAGACTTAAAGTTAAAAGATGGCAAACAAACTTTCAGGTGAATGGAAAACAGAAGTAGACAGGAGTCATGATTTTAATATCAGATAAAACAACCTTCAAGTTATCAAAAATTTAAAAAGATATGGAAGGATCATGCATGATAAAGCATTCACTCCATCAACAAGAAATATCCATCCTAAATATATATGCACCCCAAACAGGAGCTACCTGGATTTATAAAGCAACTACTAAGTAAGCTATAAAAGAATACTGACTCTAACACTATCGTAACTAGGCATTTACATACCCCACTAACAATCCTAGATAGATCATCAAGGCAAAAAATCAACAAGGAGATGTGGAACCTTAACTTGACACTTGACCAAACAGACTTAATAGATACCTACAGAACACTCTACCCAACAACCACAGAATATTAATTCTACTCATCACCACATGGAACATACTTCAAGATTGACCACATCCTCGGCCATAATCAAGCATAAACAAATTCTATAAAATCAAAATACTACCATGCATCTTCTCAGACCACAGTGAAATTAAAATAAATATTGTGACCAACAAAATCCCACCAAAACACACAAAGACATGGACACTAAATAGCACAATGCTGAACAACTCCTGAGTCAACACAGAAATCAAAACAAAAATTAAAAGATTCCTGGAAACAAATGAAAACAAAGACACATCTTACCAAAACCTCTGGGATATCATGAAAACAGGACTAAAAGAGGAATTTATATCTCTATGAAAACACATCAACAAAATAGAAAGATCACAAATCACCTAAGGGAGCTGGAAAGGCAAGACCACCAAAACCCTAACTTCAGCAGAAGAATCCAGATAACCAAAGTAAAAACCCAAATCTGGGACATAGAAAACAAAAATATTGTAGAAAAAAATCAGTGAAACAAAAAGCTCCTTCTTGAAAAGGATAAACAATATTGACAAATTTGAGACAAAAGCTCAAATAAACACAATCAGAAATGCAAAAGATCAAGTCACAACTGACCCGAAGAAATACAAAAGATTAGAGATTACTATGCACACCTATATGAAAACAAATTCGAAAACCCATAAAATGGAGTTATTTCTGACATCACACAACCTCCCAAGGTCGAAACAAGAAGAAATCGAGACCCTCAACAGACCAATAACAATCCAGGAAATTGACTCCATCATAAGAAAACTACCTACAAAAGAAGTCCTGGACCAGATGGCTTCCTAGCAGAATTCTGCAAAACATACAAGGAGGAGCTGATACCAATCCTATTGAAAGTATTCCAATGGTCCTGAAGGAGCGCTTGCATCATGACAATGCACTAAAAAGAAAGAAAGAAAAAGAAAGTATTTCAGGCAATCAAGAAAGACAGAACTCTCCCCAAATCATTTTATGAAGCTAACATCACACTAATACTCAAACCAAGCAAAGATCCAACAAAGAAAGAAAACTACAGGCCAATATCACTGATTAACATAGATGCAAAAATTCTCAACAATATTCTAGCAAATCAGATCCAACAACATGTCTCAAAAATTATCTGCCATGACCAAGTAGGCTTCACCTCTGGGATGCAGGGCTAGTTTAACATCCGCAAGAGTATAAATGCAATTAAATACATCAACAGATGTAAAAAACAAGAACCACATGATTATATCTTAGATGAAAAAAAGGCTTTCGACAAAATCCAGCATCCAATCTTGATACAAACACTTGAACATCTAGATATAGAGGAAACATCTCTCAAAATAATAAAAGCCATCTATGACAAAATGCACAGCCAACATATTGCTAAGTGGAAAGAAACTGGAAGCATTTTCCCTGAAAACCGGAACAAAACAAGGCACTCTCACCCCTTCTGTTCAACATTGTCTTGGTAATCCTAGCTAGAGCAATCAGGCAAGAAAAGGAAATAAGGGATATCCAAATAGGAAAAGAGGAAGATAAGCTATTACTCTTGTCAGACAACATAATCCTATATCTGGAGAACCCAAGGGAATCTGTCAAAAACTTCCTTGCACTGATAAAGGACTTTGGCAAAGTCTCAGGGTATAAAATCAATGTGCAAAAGACAGTCACATTTTTATACAACAACAACAAATGGGCAGAGAACCAAATAAAAAGTACAATCCCATTCACTATAGTCACACACAAAAAAGAAATACTTTGACATCTTTCTAACCAGAGAAGTGAAAGACCTTTACAATAAAAACTACAAAACAATGCTCAAGGAAATCAAAGTAGACACAAACAAATGGAAAAATATTCATGCTCATTGATTGGAAGAATCAACATTGTTAAGATATCCATCCTACCTAAGGCAATCTACAGATTCAACACAATACCCATTAAATTACCTTCATCATTCTTCTCAGACCTGGAAATGACAATACAGAAATTCATATGGAAACAAAAATGACCATGGATAGCCAAAACAATCTTCAGCAAAAGAAACAAAGTGGAGATATCACATTCCCAGACTTCAAGCTTTACTATAAGGCTACAGTAATCAAAACAGACTGGTATTGGTACAAGAACAGGCATATAGACCAATTAAAATAGAGATTCTGGAAGCATCTTAATTTCTCAACCAACTCATCTTTGACAAAGCCTCCACTAAAAACCACTGGGGAGAGGAGAACCTAGTCAGTAAATGGTGCTGAGAAAGCTGGCTGACCACATGCAGAAGAATGAAACAGGACCCCTACCTATCACCATACATAAAAAAATCAACCCCAAATGGATAAAAGACCTAAATGTAAAACCTCAAACTATAAGAATCTTAGAAAATGCAGGAGACACCCTTATGGAAATTGGAATAGGGAACCAATTCCTGATCAAAACCCCAGATGCCCATGCCATCAGAGATAATATAGACAAATGGGACCTCATCAAACTGAAAAGCCTCTGCAAAGCAAAAGAGACCATCAAGAAAGTGGGAAGACAAGCCATCTGACAAAGGCCTAACATCTCTGGTCTACAAGGAACTCAAACATGATTAAAGGGGAAAAAAACCTGCCCCATTCAAAAATGGGCAAAAGACATGAATAGCCACATCTTAAAAGAAGATACACAAGCAGCCAACAGACACATGAAAAAATGCTCAGCCTCACTAATCATCAGAGAAATGCAAATCAAAACCACATTGAGATACCACCTGTCTCCAGCAAGAATGATCATCAATAAAACAAAAAACAACAGATGTTTTTGAGGATGCAGAGAAAAGGGAACTTTTCTACACTGTTGGTGACTAGCTCAATCTCTGTGGAAAACAGTGTGGTAATTTCTAAAAGAACTAGAAATTGATCTTCCATACGATCCAGCAATCCCCATTCTGGGAATATACCCAGATGAACTCAAATCATTCTACAAAAAAAGATATTTGTGCACACTTATTTATTGTAGCACTATTTACAACAGCAAAAACATGGAACCAACTGTGCTGCCCATCAAACCTGTACTGGATTTTTAAAATGTGGTACATACACATAATGGGATATTATACAGCCATAAAGGACAATCTTATGGACTTCACAGCAACTTGGATGAATTTGGAGTCTATCATACTCAGTGATCTATCACAGAAACAAAGAACTGAGTACATGTTCTCACTCATAAGTGGACCCTGGACACCTATCATAATACTACAAAAAAGGAATTGGCAGTAGCAGGACACTGCCGTGGAGGGGGGAGCACATAACATCAATAAGTGTGTTTGATCCTAAGCCA